>PVIA01016303.1:0-10661 GCA_004024845.1 Tonatia bakeri | reverse complement strand
ATTCAGGCTGAACACACAGGCTTCTTCCCCACTAGGTCAGCACCAACTATGTATAGGATATGACTTCCCACAGCCAGATCAGGTTGTCCCACAGGGTGCCTGAAGAAGGATGTTATTGCAGTTATATAATGGTCATGCCTCTCGTGGCAGCTATATGTCTAATTAGAGCATGACTTTTTCTTAGCTGCTACCGTGACTCAAACAGTGCAATCTAGCTATTCTTTTGTATGTATATAAAATACAGGGAATGAGGGTCATTGGGTAGTAAATGAGAGTTCCAATGTAAAAAAACATGTGCTAGGATCCAGCAAAACCTAATTTGTTGAGAGATTTATCTTTCATATATCAATAATTGCCTGCCAGGTCTATTGGCACTGCCCCTTGACTATAATATACCAACCTCATGAAAGTTCACTCATTTTTGTCTCTTGTCTTCTCAAAATGTTGATGGAAGTTTCCATACAACTTAATGACTTGGGTCAGAGATCTTTTGCCCTACCACCAGACTAACTATATACATCATGGATTCCTATACCAAATATATATTCTCACTATAAATACTTATAAACAGGCAAAAATGTACAGGCAGGAGTCATTATGGAAAAGACAAATGATAACAGTGAGAAAATTTCACCCAAATCTGTAGGATTTTGACAGGAGACTTTCTGAAACCCAGATGTATCTTGACACCTGCTCATCATGGGGAGCTGTGACTGCAGCCAAGGAAACACCCCAGCACATGAACTGCCTGAGGCGTTAGATATTTAGGAGCCCAAAGAAGAACTTTTATTCCCAGACTTTCTTGTTAATCTGACTTCTGAGTGGCAGAGGCCATTCTTAATTAAACTCACTCCCTAGGCCATGGGGGAAAGAAGAACAGAAGCAGCTGGGGGAAGACCTTCCCCCAGCTACTTACTAAAAGGGGATAATTGTGGGATGGATACATATGAGGTGATGCAAACCATGCTCTGATAGAAGGTTCATGGCTGGAAACTTGATTCCCCTCCCTACATGTACTGCTTGTGTGGGGGGAGCAGAGCTATCATGCATCAAGAAAGACTGCAAATTCCCATTGGAGGGTGGGTCTGGTTCCCCTCCCTTGAATCTGAGCAAGCTGTCACTGCTTTGAAAGTACACTATGAAAGAAGTGAAGCTGTCCTTGGCCTTTCAGAGTGCTAGAATCTGCCACTTGGTATCATGGAGCCCAGAAGTACCGTGTGAGAGGTTTTAATGCCCTGATAGAGGGGACCCTTGGATTCCTAGGAAAGGGAGAAGGACCCTGATGGTTTGGCCTTCCACATCCTTGCCAAGGTGTGAGGCATGACAGTGAAATAAACTTGGACCCTCTAAACCAGGGCAGCCAAAGTCACCCAGTGACCCCCATTGGTGGCACGTGGAACCAAAAATTGGCCAACTAAGACCTGCCCAGATTAGTGGTTTCATATCAGAAACCACTAAACTTTGAGTAATTTGTTGCAGGTGATGGATAATTGGAAGGCAGGAGTGTACATCACCCAAAAAGTCTCAAAGTGTCCCTGTGCCAGTGGTACCCCCAGAGCACCAGCACCAGTGCCAACATCAGCATTTGTCTTGCAGTAGCACCACATGCCAAAGGGACACCACTGTGGCAATCAGGGTATGTGCAGTGGATTCTGATTTCCATGATTTTGAAAAGGCACTGTGGGTGAATGTACTCCTGGTCATGGCTCAAAGCAAGACAGCAGCCTGTACACTTCCATGGCTCTAAGTCAGACTACACTGGACTGAGCTCCTTCAGGCTTGGATCCTTATTTCCCAGCTGTGGCTGTAAGTGGCAATCACCTGCAGAGCTTTTAAAAATTATGTGTGCCTGGGCCTCTCTGAGGACTGAGCACTGAGATTTTTAAATGCTCCCCTAACTGAAGTATAGTTCAGCAGTCCCTAACCTTTTTGACACCAGGGACCAGTTTCATAGAATACAATTTTTCCATGGACCAGGGAGAGGTGGAGGGGAGGATAGTTTCAGGATGATTTAAGCACATTATGTCCAAGCTCACTGCCTGCTGTGTGGCCAGGTTCCTATCAGGCCTGGACCAGTACAGGTCCTAAGCCCAAAGGCTGGGGACCCCTGGTGTAGTTCATGTTGAGAGCCACTGACCTAGGGGCCATTAAAGATGTTAAAAAACATCTAGGATTGCTTGAAGTTAATTTGGAACAAACAAAAATAGAGAAAGAACTTCAACAACAACTGTTAACCCTGGGCTGAAACTGGGAGAATTCTGTGCCTGGAGAGACACAGACTTAGACCTACCCCCTCTCCTAACTTGGTGGGATCTTGGGGTGATTGAAGGAGTTGGCCTCTCTTAATGGGTTAAATTGTGTCCCCAACAAAAAATATGTTGTAGCCTTATATTAGAATGTGACCATATTTGGAAATAGGGTTGTAGATATAACTAGGAAATGTGAAGTCAGACTGATCTGGAGGGTCTAATCCAGAGTAACTGGTGTATTTATAAAATGTCTGAATGAAAACAGAGGTACACTCAGAGCACAAAGCCATGTGAAGATCAAAGATTGCAATGATGCACCCATAAGCCCAGGATGCACATAATCAGAAGCTGGAAGAAGCAGGAATGATTCTCCCTTATAGGAGGCTTTAGAGTGAGTGTGGCCCTGCTGCCAACCCGACCTCAGATTTCTGGCCTCAAGAACAATGAGACAATGATTCCTGTTGTTTTAAGGCACTGAGTTTGTGATGTTTGTACAATAGCCCCAGCAAACTAATAATACAGGCTCTAACTGGAAGAATGAGCTTGTGTTGAACCATCATAGCCTGCCTTCTCACCCAAGACAAGTACTAGTTATCTGCAGATATTACATAAAAGTTGTTTCATGTTCAAGAAGTGGTGGACTAGAGCGTGTTAGCAAGGGGTGTTAGGGACAGTCCTCAACTCATCAAGACCACCATGTCCCCTTCCCATCCACTCTAAAAACTTTGTGATTATTCCACCTCTGGTTTAGGAGTGACGATGTGACAATTAGAGTACATTATCTGCATTAGAACACCTCATCTATGAAGTCCCTCACCCCCCAGTCACCCCAATGACAGCTTAGAGGGGAGCTCCAGCACACCTGGGGGAGAATAACACTAACATTCGTCGTAAGATCTTATCTTCATCCCCGAGAAAGAAAAGGCATCCCCACCAAAGCATGGCTTACAAACCATGGCTAGAAAAGGTTCCGATAGAAAATCACCTTCACACATTTACATGGGAATGCAAATTTTTACAGCCAGTCTGCACAGTAATTTGCAAGTTCCACTGATGCAACAATCATCTAACACTATTTCTCTGCAAATACCTCTTTGGGGGACACATAATATTGTAGGGGAGAACATAAGGGGCCCTGGAGGCTCTGTGGACCTGAGGGCCAGATCTCAGTAAAGCCACATCATGGATCAGATAACCTGATCTCTCTAGGCTGTCAAAAATGTCCAATGTGGAGGTGAGGGGGGATCAAATAGAATGCTAAGATCTCATTTGTATTGAAATTTAAAAAGAAGAAAACATATATGTAAGTATATAAATTTAAAAATTTCTCCAAACTAGAAAAACTTAACAGTTGGTACCTGGGGTGAAAGGTGGGAAGAGTAGAGAAACCAGTGGGCAGTAGATGGGAATGTTATTTTGTATTGTTTGAACCCCCACTGGTGATATCAGTCAATGAGTTCTGAATTGCAGTTATGTGGTGTGCCAGTGAATGCCTGGTGTTCAAGGGCAGCACACCTTAGGCCACCCACCCAGGCTTGTTAGCCTCTAGTGAGTGGGACTCTGGTTGTTTAAGTTATTTAAAAAATGGGGTGATGGTATGCAGGGAGAGTCTAGGAGTAGAGGGTCCATGAGGATGGAAACTACTTGAATACCTCGAACCCCCCACCCAGTCTATGTGGCTTTGAGTGGTATAAGGAGACAACATCTAAGCCTGGACATTGGCCTTCAGGGCTGTGCAGGGCAGGATGAGGCTTCCCAGGGAGACTTAGTTAGCAGTGGGCACAGGGGAGCTATAACCCACAGAGGCCAGATGAGCTGTAGTTTTCTGCGTGTTGCAGAGCCACTTCCAGAGTATGAATGGGAGTTGCACTGAGCAGGGCAGGTGCTCCAGTCAGTAGCTGGCTGGATAAAGGTATGCACTTGGCACTCACAGACCCAGCCAGGTGTGCTGTCACACTTAACTGCTGGCAAACCTTAGTGATGATGAACAATGAGACATAGCTCATTTTGGTGAAAAGGGCTGAGCTGAGAGAGACATCTATATTAACATCCAGTGTCAAGCCTGACTGTATTCGAGTAAGAGATTACAAGGGTCAAGGATTGCTTACCTCTGCGATTAACAGGGTCCTTAGCTACATATGCAACATAATCTGTTGTGTCCTGTCAAAAAAAAAATGAGATGTTCACATCACTAATCACAAGTGAGAGACACACAGTGCACAAACTAGCTCAGGAATGAAATGCTGCCCAATAACACAGGCCCATGAGGCAACATTTCTCAAACTATCTGAGGGCAGAAATAACCTAGATCTTGTGAAATGCAGATTCTGACTGAGGTGGGGCAGGTGGAGGTTTGCTGGGGCTGGGCCCTGAGCTCTTCATCCACAGCCAACTTGTACACAGCAGTGTTGCTGCTTCCCCAGCCCACACTTTGAGCAGCAAGAATGAGAAGGGCACCTGTTCTCAGCAAGTTGGACCACTGAGGAGCTTTAAAAACACTGAGTCCCACCTCCCAGGTTATCTGATTTAATTGGTTTGGATGTGAGGCCTGGGGATCAGGGATGTTTGAAAGCTCCCTCATGATTCCAGTGTGAACCAAGGCTGAGAACCACTTCTGTTCGCTCTGGAACTGACAGTGGTCCTCAAACTTGAGCTGGCATCAGAATCCCCTGCAGGGCTTTAAATACAAACTAAGTCCCACTTCCCATTCTATGGGTCTGATGTGAGACCACAAATTGTGAACTTTTGACAAGTTCCCAGGTGATGCTGCTGCTTATGGTCTGCAGAGCCACTTTGAAAAACACTTGTCTAGCGGGCGGAGAGTGACCAGAGGAGAGAGAGGAGGAAAAATCAGGGGAAAAGGGGAAGGGTTTGCAGGAGCAAAGTTAAAAGACACATGAATAAAAATTAGGGGGAGGGTGGTAATGGGAGGGAAGTTGGAGGGGTGGGTGGGCTTGATTAGGAGTAAAGGGGAGAAAACTGTACTTGAACAATCATTTAAATAAAATGGAAAAAAAAGAAAATAGGTAAGGTGGGAAAATAAAAAAAAAAGAAAAGAAAACCACTTGTCTAGAAAAAACTGAGCAGTGGATGTTCAAAGATGGGTTGCAAACACTCCCTCATGGGTGCATGAGATGCAATGGTTCCTTTCTTCTTGGATGTAAGTAGTGATTTTAGCACTTTTAAGATGTTTCAGAAATATGGGCTCAATTTAGAAGTCTCATCCCTGAACAGGAAACATGAGCTTTCTTCCCTGCCTCCTCATCTAATAAGGGCATAGAGGACACCACAGCCTCTGAAGCAGGCCAAGGTAAGCACATGGATTTGTTTCTAGACAGTTAAAGGAACTGAAAATTCTCTTTATTTGAGAAAGCAGAAAAGACTTCTCTGCAAAGTTGATGTTTTTAACTTTCAAAAAAGTCTCAAGGTGGGTGGTGGGCAACTAGGAAAGGTCTATTCCATCATTGGAGATAGTTTCCAAATGTTATTGTTTCAAAGAACTGCAAGGTTATTGATTAGCTCCCGTGTTTTCAGCACCAGAAAGATTCTTGGTCAAAAGTTCTCATTGTTAGGTCCTATGAGCAGACGACACCTTCTCTCTCTACAGCGAGAGGGGAGGAGGGTAAGAGTTTGGGGGTAGGTGTACAATGGTCATTGACTACATATGGCTGAGCAATGGGGGGTGAAGGCACTTTCTATACATCATTGCCCCTTGAGCTCCCAATGACACAATCAGACTGAGCAGGAGAAGGAGAGCTCCTCCAGCAATCTTCATATAACAGCCTGCTACACCAGGGTCACTCTCCGGTGTGCAGCCCAGCTAATCTGTTTACTTTTCTCACTCAGCCACTGTCCATTAGTAGATTCAGAGAATGACCTGAGAAAGAGTAGAAGACAGCCAAATCATCCACCTTTGCTTCCAGTCATTTCCATCAAGGAAGATCTGGTAAGACTCTGAAGCTATTGGCAAAAGTGAAAACTTTAGCTTGTAATCAGAGACATGGTCAACTGAGGCACAGAGCAATTAGTAAATATACACTTGGGAGAAGAACAGTGAATAGAACCTAGAGTTGTTGGTTTTATTTAAAATATCCACCAGCTATAATAATTACAAACCAAGTCATCATGGGAAGTCATGGACAATGTGATATGCACTTGGATTGCTTACAGTGGAAGTAGAAAGTAATCAGGCTTCTAACAGTGACATTTTCTATGCCAGAAAAAATCAGAGTGAATGTAAAATGTTATGAATTTCTTTAAGAGTCTCTGAATGCATGTGCTTTCAAATGAGGAGGTGATAAGGACAATTGAAAATAGTTCACTGACCTGTGTGCATCCTGGAGAGCCAAGTAATTTTAACACAGGCCAATGTATTGGGCTTCCTTTCCCATTTGCTAGATCTTTGCATTTCCACTCACGATATCATCATGAAGATGAAGCTTGAGACAAGTTCCTGAAAGGAGCTATCAATGCAGGTGTGCAATGTTTCTGCCTTTTATTTTTCAAACTGGATCACCCTCCAAATTTAGGAAACTATTGTTCCAAGCATCACATTGGGAAAACAAATAGACAGCCACTGCAAGTTAATTAGAGGAGATACAGAAATAGGTAAAGGCATAAGTACAGAAATGTGTGTAGGTGCAGTGTGGGCACAGAATAGGTGTACATGCATGTCTAGATATAATCCTCAAGAATGTACCTATGATGGGTTTGATTGCAGAAGACTTCCACTTTCCAAATACACAACTCAATGAGGTCTTTCATTTCACAGTGAAACATAAGAAATTAAAGGATTAGAAAAATGAAAGGAAAGGGGGGGAGGGGAAAGGAAGAGAAGAAGGGAAGGGAAATAGAAGAAACTATCATAAGCACTCTGAAAACAAAACCCTAGGTGTGAAAAAGAGCCAAAGTCCATTAAGTAAGATGGTTAAATGGTGGTCTGATCCTCCTTTGACAATTAAGCAGAAGTTTAAGGGCAAAGAACCATCTGCAGGGTGGACAAAGTACTTCTCTTGACAGTGCCCTTGGCTCAAGGGTCTTAGGCTGGGAGATACCCAAGCCTCTCTCTGCAGCCAAGTGCTCTGGGCAGCAGCACTGCTGGGATAATGCATGGGGTAACGCATGTGGTGATGCCCCTCTAGGGACTGGGGGAGGGGAGGGCAGGGTGTTGGCTCTCCTATAGCTAAAACGCTCTGTGCTGTGATTGTACTGCTCTTTGGAAATGTAGAGATTGGAGCCAGCAGTGAAAATTGCTCCCTTAATTTGAATTTCTATGTGCCAACAGCAGTTCTACAAACAGGTTACCCACATAGAAGGAGCCTGGGAGGAAAAGTCTGTAAGATAAACATAAGTGTGGGAAAACTTCTCCACTGGGCTAGAAATAGACAAAATCCCTGCCTTGGGATAAGGAGTAATATGTCCATTGATTACTTAGATGACCTTCGACCAGTAATATTTATTTGCAATCTAAGAATTGCCTACTGATAATTTGGTGAAATAATATAAAAGAACAATTATAACAAAAATACCACTATAAGCCACCATTTTTTTCATTATAAAAAATATTTAAAAACAAAAAGAAATCTTCCAAGGATATAGAACAATTTTTTTCATTAAGTAAATTTAGCTCCAAAAAGTCACTCTGTTGTCCTAATTTTTATATGTTTCCCTGGACTGGTGAGAACTTTACCCAGATGAATGAAAAATATCATGATAACATTTTACAGGGGGGTCCTTTTCTTCCCTCCACTGCTGGGAAGAGCTGCATATGTTTTCTCCCTGGTGGCCTCCGCTCCTCCATCCTCATGACTGATTTCCTGCCTGGGTTTCTTCAAAGGGCAGGACTGACCACTGTGAACAGCAGTGAGTGTGCTTTCCTGACAGTGAACGTGAACACTGACATCACAGCATCACATTCCTGGCCAAATGTGGGGAGCCAATCCCTTTTTTATTACACCCTCTTCATAAAATAAGTGATGCAAAAACAGAACATTCTCATTCTGTTCTATCTCTGTCTGTCTCTGCACCTACTTCCCTGCTGGCTAAACAAATCATTAAAAGACTAAAGTGTTAAATTTGGGAGAAGAGTCCCAATTTCAAATATTTATGAATAAAACAGACTAAGTAAATTCACAGCATTCGAGTAGATGTAAAATATAAAACCAGAAGACCCTAGTGGAGGTCCAACAGAAAAACGGGAACAAAGCAGGGCAGACAGAATCAGAAGACACTAGGAAATGCTGGGAAGCTCTTTCATTACCTCTTAAGAAAGCCAATGCTTTGAGGATTGTTGACAGATCTTGGCTAATGAAATAATTTTAAAAGCTTATGAAATCAGGAGGGGGAAATAGTTGGCATTACAGTAAGCTTTCTTGATCATATCTTAAAAGATGCACCTTGGAAGCCAGGCCCCTTCTCATCAATTCCCAAGATCAAGAGAAAACAAAGCCAAGGGCACTTACCGGGTCTCCCCCAGAGGCGAAGGAGATGGACTGCATGTGGTGATTTGCTATAATCTGCCAGGCCCAAAACAAGAAACGAGATGTGCCATTATTACCTTCCCATGTTTTGGAAAACCAGCTGTTTGTTCACCAGCAATATGAATTAACAAGGTTTCTCAAAAATTGGTAAAATCGTTACCCAATAAAAATAACTATAAAAGTAATAACAACAGATAACCTTTAATGAATTTCACAGCATATCAACTGCTCATCTAGCAGCTTTGCTGGAATTAGCTCATTTAAGCTCCACAATAGCCCTGTGATATGAACTGCAGTAATCCCACTTCGCAGACACAGGGGGACCAAGTGGCTTGCTCAAAGTACTACAGCTAAAATGGGCAGAGCTATGAGCCAACACAGAGGGTCTTAATGACCATGCCTCTTTGAGAAGAAAAATGTCTCACCCACACACCAAAACATTTTAACTGTGTAGTGTCTGTTTCCAAAGACATATGGGACACCCCATAGCTGGAGAAGATGGAAGTGTGGCCATCCTCCACTTTAGTGCATTTGCATCATGTGCTCATAAATTGGAAAGCCTACATTCAAGATCAAAATCAGTGCTGTGAGTCACTCTTGTAATTTATCTATTTAAAAACTAGTGAGAACACTCCAAGTTCATTTTTAAGTGGAACATTTCCATTAGCATTATAAACTGTAGGACATAGTGGAATGTAGAAGATGCTGGAAATTAGAAACTGACCTAAATTTAAAAAGCTACATAAGACTTCCAAGCCACTTTTATCTTTCTAAAGACAATGTGATGACATTGAAGTAAATTTCTGGGGGTGGGAACAGTACACTTGTCTCCCTCCCAACATAACCAGGTCTCTTTTTGCTCAATCCCCTCAGGCTCTCACTGGTGGACAGTCAGAATTTACAAAGCTGTAATTCTACCATCCAAGGGATTCTTCTACCCATGCTCCTGTAAAGCCCAAAGCAAAACCATAATGAATTGTAAGATAAAATATTTTAAATGCCTACTTCAGTTTTGGGGGCATACAAACCTATTTAGGATTCAGAAAAACCTGAGCATTTGGTAGGTATGTTTGGGGGAGTGTCAAAAATTATACACAGATTTTTGACTGCACAGGGACAGCACCTCCAGCCCTGGTGTTGTTCAAAGGTCAACTGTAGATGAATGAAAACAATGAGTACAGCCCTGTAGCCTGTGCCCAAGCCCAGATGGATCAAACTAACAATTGCCCTTTGCACCTTTCTGGAGTCCTGCTGCTAGACCAGGGGTGCAGGGTTCCTGGGGGAGCAATGAGGACATAGCAGTCCCCAAAAGAGGAAAAAGTATGACTTCTAAAATTAAGTTTTGCTTATTTACTTTTTTGTTTATTTAATTATTGGTTACAGAGCAGCTCTAAACTGGGGGTTTGGAAATAGAGGTAGACACTAAGATTTAGGAGGAAAATGGAAAACCCATTGGGTCAACATGATGCATAACTGTCACTGTGTGTGTATGTGATTCCTCTGGCTAAGAGAGTTTGAAAAGGGGAGCTAATTAACTGAAAACACACATCTTTGCTCTGAGGATGTTTCCTCTTTTTCTTCTTGAGACCTCTGCAGAGGGGATCAGGCACAGCCTTTCTGCTGTCTGCATTGGGAGGGGAATGTCCACTTGGCTTGTTCTTAGCTTGCCACAGCCAGGCCTTCAATTCAGCCAGAGAGGAGAGCCTGAGAGCTGTGAGCTTTGGCTCCCTTCCTCAGACTGCTCATGATGTCTGGGATGGCACTCCCAGGACTCACTCCCACCACCTATTTCAAGAGCAGGACAATGAGAACTAGACACACCCAGCCAGCCTCATCCCAAGATGGAGAGGGCCAACCAGATAGCCTAATCCTTTCTACTCTTTCTGAGTTTGTTTCTCTTTATTTTGAGGTGGGGAATTAGGTAAAAGGGAAA
>PVIA01016302.1:0-19448 GCA_004024845.1 Tonatia bakeri | reverse complement strand
GTTGATGTCGATCACCCCTTCATTTCCACAGCCCCGAGAGTCTCTTCCATGAGGCCTTCACGTGATCATGCCTGTCTTAGGCTATTCCCTCCATGGGAAATCTTACCCATCATTGGCTAACTGACCAAGCTTAGAAGGCCAACACGGAACAGGCAGCGTTCATGCCAGGGGAATAAGTTTTGTCTCCTTAGTGGCTCCTGGTCTGGAGGTCTCTCACTCAGCCTAAGTCATGGGGGGTTACAGCTTCCTGAGACCAGGCAGGGCAGTCCCCAACAGTCTGCCAGCTACTGCTTGCATGCCCATGGTCTGCCCTCTGGGATCTTGCATGCCCAGGATGTCTTATGCCAGTCCCAATGTTCTTTGTTCCGGGACTCCTCCCCACCCGGCTGCCCGACTCCGCCCCTCCTATTGGTCTGGATGAACGTGTCTATTTTAACTCCTTGGTTGTCCAACTTCCATACAGTTCAATTTTCCATCAGTTCTGGTTGTTATTCTATTTCTAAACGGTTGTTGTCCCTATCTTGGTTGTGTGAAGAGGCACAGTATATCTACCTATGCCTCCATCTTGGCCAGCAGTCTAAATTTCCTCACTTTATAAAGATACCAGTCATATTAGATTAGGGCCCACCCTAGTGACCTCATTTTCACTTAATTACCTCTTGAAAAACCCTCTTTCCAAACATTCTGAGGTACTGGGGGTTAGGACTTCAACATATGAGTTTGTGGTGGGAGGGATGGCACAGCACAAATGACAATTCAGTGCATAACTCTAAGCTTCAGAGTCTTCTCCCAGGAGTTTGAATCCAGAGCACAGTGACAGAGGAGAACGTGGCAAGGGCTGACTCACTACAGCACATGTGTCCTGAAGGATCTTTCATGAGATCTCCAGGGCTGCCCCACTTTTGTTCTGTCTTTCGTGAAATCTGTTCCTTTTGCTTTCTCTTCTATGTGCAAACTCCCTATCATTGTGATGAATTCCTATCTTTATCCCTCTAAGCTAGCCAGAGTCAATTTCTAGTATGTGCAATAAAAAACCCTAACTGATAATCCCCTGAGTCTGTCCACCAAATGCAGACCCTAGACAACTGGGTCTATAAGCCAGCACCACCCTTTGGAAGTCTCTGTGACCAGAACAAGCAAGTTCTCAATGTGAGTTGGACCTAAATGCTCTCCAACTGTGTGTGTGTGTGTGCGTGTGTGTGTGTGTGTCTGCAGATATTTTGCTTTACAATTAGATTAAATTATTTATGTGTTTAATATTAATCTATTCAAAAATATGTGCTGTGAAAGAATTAGTAGAAAATGCTCAATGGCTTTTTAAAATTCTGTCTATCACCAAAAGTCTTTATAAGAGACAAAAACGTTTTTGTTCAGTTAACAATTATGATCCATGTACACCAGGGGGAAAAAAAGCTGAGTTAGAAACAGTTCTGATGGTGCAAAAGTTCCCTGTAGAAGACCAGTGTTGCCTGAACTGAAAGTCAAACCTGTAACGCTCCCATAACATTTGATTCTCAGGCAATAGCTGGTGAGTGTGGCAGAGACTATTAATTTTACTCAGTGTCCATTTCCCTTCTTTAAAATGGTATTAGGCTATTTTTGCTGGGCACATGGCCACCTAGAATGAGGGTGACATGGTCCAGCCTCTCTAGCAGTGAGGTGAGGGCATATGACTGTCCTCTATTGGATGGGATACACACATAAGTCATATGTGCAACCTATGAGATCAGTACCCCCTCTTCCCTTCTCCTCCTTGCCACACACTCAGTATGTGTCCGGTGTGCTCTCCTGGATCATGCAGACCAGGTCACTCTCCGGGACAACAGTACACTGAGAGAGGAGAAGCAGCAGGGATATCTGATGATTTTATGGGATAGGCCCTTAGTACCAGTGTGGGTATTTGTATGATGGAGAAAAATAAGTTTGTGTCTTATTTTGGACTCTGTATTTTAGTTTGACCTTCAGCAATATCTATGTCCTAGATGATATAATGGCTATTAATATGCTTCCTACTCTTGATTATACATTGGGGTAGTAGTGGAAAGTGGAGATATAACCGAATTATAACTATTGGCCATAGGTCGTAGTCGGTGTGCTCAGTGAGCAAATGCACAGCGTGTACGATATTCAGCTTTATCATGCCTCTAAAGTGAGAGAAAGGGCCTCATCTTCAAAAAGAACTGTTATATATTTCAATTTATTTTAAAAAATGCCAGTAAATACTGTTTGCATGATTTCAAATGGTCGGCTAAAATAGCAATGTATTGCAGTCTACTACATTTTGTTAATAGCTTGATTCTATCACTGTAGAACTAAAAATAACTTAATTTTTTAATGTGGAAAAGTAAAGAGGATTTCTTGATAAAATCAAACTGTGGTGCAAACAGCTCTATCACTGTGTGTATGCCTCTTTTCAAACAGCAAGTACTTGATTTTCTTCCATCTTTACAGGAAAAAATAATGACATCATATTGGGCGCATTATAAAACCACATGCATATGCTGTAGCAGAGGTGGGAATGCTCTCCAGGGTCTAATGCAACCAAAGAATGCAAACCATTTGCCCCAACTTCCAACGAGAAGCACACAATAGTCCATTTTTTGAGTGTGGTATGTTCCTTGATTTAGTCTTTGACAGAATGCTGAAAGTAGTCCTCTGCTGGAAATTTCTCCATAATTTCAATCCAAATATCCAGTACCATTTGTCAGAGCCATAAAATATTTTCTGCCAGTTCTGGTGACCTATAATTGTGAGTTAGAATTCTATCTAGTAGAATAAAAAGGAAAAAATTAAACCTTTTGGGCATGAAACATAATATAACACTAGTTATTTATTTTTTAGATTGATTTGATTTTTGGTTAAAAAAAGATTGCAAATGTTAAAATGCTTCTAATAATTGCACATTTTTTTTCTTTGAAAATCCTCCTGAATCCTTTTTTAACAATTTAACTAAAATAGAAAGTCTCTATGTACATCCATTGTTCAATTAGAGGACCTCTTATTCCAAAAGTTAAAGAAAAACTACTTTTCTCCAGAGTTTACACTCTCAGATTCTTTAGGTTTGGGGTTCTTAACTGGGGTCCATGAGTGACTTTATGAGTCCACAGGTCCACTCAAATGAGAGTCAAATTTTGAGGATACAGTTCCATAGCTTTCATCAAATGCCCAAAAGCATTTATGACCCTAAAATAGATTTAAAGCCTGTAAGGTATTGAATGATAGATACTGAATAGGAGTTGAATATAACCTGGCTCTACAGCATTAGGAGATTAAAGCAGCTTAATCCTTTGGAACAACAAAAGCAGAACATCTGTTGCAACAGCCCATGGTTTTCAGAACCTTGTTATTTTCCCTCAAGTGTACAAAGTCTCACTTGCTCTCCTCAATGCTGAAGCCAGAGCCTTACAGAGGCTGCTTAATGAGGAGTACAGCTCAAGACTGGAGTAAGAGTTTGATGTTTACTGCATCAGTCTCAAAGTCCAGCTGTAAATATACTATAGGAGGAGATGGAGCAGTGTAATCTTTTCAAGCCTGAAAAAATAGTGATGCAAAGCCAAATACTTTGAGCCGTTTGCTTGTTTAAGAAGAAATCTATTTCAAGATTTGATTACCTCTAACTCAGACAATGTTTTCATCACTAAGTCCTTTCAATTCCATATCATGTGTTTCAAATTTGGTCTGCATAACTTATTTTTGTTCTACTTTTCTGTCAAAAACAATATGGAAATCCCAGGTTATGTAATTGAGGTCTTGGAGAGGCAACGTACATAAAGCCAACCAAAATAAAATGAAAGCTATTATCATGAAACATACTTAAGGAAGTCTATCCTTTGTTCAGTTAAGAGTGCCAACATTTGTGATCTTAGAATGAAGTCAAAGGAAACTAAAATAGGTTTTCCTTAACACAACCATATGCAAAATCACTCTTTACTGTAACAGACGATCTGTAAAAATATTTGTGCATTTTAAGCAGTCATGAGGAGAAATCCATTTTCAATTAAATAATAAAGTATTATTCTTATAATGTACCCTGAAAGCTGAAATCCTATTTACCCTCCTTATTTGAGTTTATTATTTCTCTCTGACAGGGCAGACACTGAAATGCTAATTTCTTTCTTCCTCTTTCCTTGTATCCGGTTGATCACACAATTCGTTTGAGTTACTGATGGGAGAAAAATGTTGCATGGCTTTGAACTAATTCTATTGGTGAACTGGTTCTTTCTATTGGTGTTTTAAATTCACATATGAGGATGTTCTAGGAATAAGAGGCTGCCAATGTGCAGCTCTGAAGTGGTGGCAGAGTCCCCAAAGAGATGGTCAGGTTAGCAATACCTGGTCATTTGGGTTTTTCTGTGAACTGGCCAAAGGGGAGCAGGACACTCTTCTGAGAGCCATGTGGTAGGACAAGGAAAGCATTCCTGTATGCAGAAAGGCTGACCATTACTGGACAGCTTATTTCTATAAAATTGCCACAAAAATGCTTAATAAAGAGAAAATGAACAGCATGTGGGCTGTAGCTGAGATTTCATGGAAACACCTGGGAAAGAAAGAACAAAGGCCAGTCTTCCCAATGTACATGGAAGAGGTAAAATTTGTTCCTAAATTTTTCTATCAGTGTCAACATTTTGGATGGGAATACGCCGAGGAAGAAAGATTAGGTCCAATTTGCTGAAAAAGAATTTTCCTTGCAAATAATCCTGTGTTTTAATATGTTGGGTTAACATTTTGAATCATTTCTATAGGGTGATTTTCAATGAGATTTTTTTTCAACCCATCAGTTATTTACAAGTGCATTTTTTAATTCCTGAATTTAGTGGTTTGTTTGTTGTTGTTGTTGTTTTTGTCTATCATTAGGTATTGATTAAATTTGTAACTCTATTGCATTGGCTTTCGTTGACTTGTGCTTTGTGGTCAAATATAAGGATCAGTTTTTGAAGATGTTCAAAGTGTGCTTTACATTAGAATGGATTTACTATATTTGTAGGGCTGTATATGTATAGAGTATATATATATATATATATACACATACATACATATACATTCACATGTATATATCGATTACATCAAGCTTAGTAATTCTGATGTTCATATTTTCTTAATTCTTACTAAATTTTGATTTGCTGCATCTGTCTTTGAGAAAAATATGTTAAAATTTTTTCACTATGATCTCTCATTTTAGATTGTTAATTTTTCTCTTTGTATATCTACTTATTCTTTGCTGCATGTATTTTCGAGGCTATGTTTTTAGGTCAGTATGGAATCAGAATAATTATATCTTCCTGGTGAATTTATCATTAAGTAGAGCAATTCTTACTGGTTAACAATGCTTTCCCCCTTACTGCTTAGTATATTTAAGTTTTCCTTTGGTAAATATTTATGTGGTGTTGCAATCATCACTGAGTGCCCAACCTGAATTTATTTTTACTCTTACTTCCAATAGAACCTCAGTTTTGTCCAGGTAGCCACCTCTTACTCATGCAATGAAGAGAAGGGTGAGTCCACTCTGTGTTTTGGTTGATTAGTTAGTGATTGGGCATGATCCAGTGCTGGCCCAAATGCAGTGTGCTGGTAGGTGGAGAGCCTCTGGAAGAGTTGCCTTCTGAGCAAGAACCATGGTGTGCAGTCTCCATCTGAACATTGCTATTTCTGGTATGGTACCTGGAATTGCTACAACCATCTTGCTGTAAGCCTAAAAATTAACAAAGGATGTCAGAGCAGAGAATCGGAAAGAATCCAGGTCCTTTATGCAACAATTTGCCTAATTTCTTTTTTGCATCTCTTTTCAATTTTTATGTGAGGCTTTTCTTGTAGTGGCTTATATAAACTGAATAAAACAAACACAGGGTTTTCATCTCTTAAGAGGTACATTCATCCATTTACATTCATTTAATAATATATTTGCAATTCTTTCATCCTGTTTTGCTATTTTCAATTTCTTTGGCTTTTTAATATTTTGTTATATGTACTTGGTTTTAGTCACTTTCTTCCTTATAATTTTTTAAAAGTTTTCATTGCTTTTAATTTTGCAAGCAGTTGCCTTTAAAAATAAGAAAACTTCTTGCCCTGGTGAGGTGGTTCAGTGGGGTGGAGTGTCATCTTGTACACCAGAAAGGTTGGGGGTTCAATCCCCGGGCAGGGCACATGTGGGAGGCAGCCCATCAATGTGTCTCTCTCACATGGGTGTTTTTTTCTCTCTCTCTTTCTGCATTTCTCTCTCTCTCTCTCTCTAAAATTAATAAATACACCCTCGAGTGAAAATTAAAAAAAATAATATCAATAATAAAATGAAAATCAGAAAACTCTTTGATGTTCAAGGCCAGTTTTCAAAAGCAAAAATAGATGTAAGCTAAATGTTAGCAAAAATTAATCATTATGCATACAAATAATGCTATGTTTATAAGCAATTGTGGTAATATTAATCCTCATGACACTATAAGAAGTAGGTATAATTATTGTTATTTTGCAAATGAAGTTCAGAGGCTGGCTCTAAACAATTTCTTTAAGGAATAAAATTGTTTTTCTGGAAATTGCAAATATGTCAAGACTCATAGTTGTAGGGAAAACACTGAAATTATCCTTTACAGAGCAAAACCCACTGTTAATTTAAGAGCATAAAAGTTCATCACTCACATTTATTCTCACCAATTAAATGTCATTAAAATTAAAATAGACAAAATATTGACTTTATTCGGACAATAATGACATATGGGACATATGGGAATCTGCACTGAAATGTTTTCAGCTTTATCTTAGGTGAACTGTAAGCACTCTTCATGTGCGAGCTTTCTGAAGATCCAGTGTCAGAGATGGGACTCATACCCCACATGTCTACTGATGACGGTACCTTAGAAAGCTAAGGCTGCACAGCAGTTATTTGCACTTTACATTAAACTGCTAATTTTTTTTTAAGGCAGAAGCATGGGGAGAAATCCAGGCTAAGGCTCATCCCTGAGATTATTCTCTAACCTGCCATGGTTTGCTACATGATTGCCTTGTCTCTGATCGCTTGTCCTTTTACTCACCCAAACCAGAGCAGTCTATTCCTGCTACTCTTCCACAGCCCAAACTACCCAATGCCAGCATTTAAACGGCTGCCTCCCTCCACTGCCCACTTTCCCCACTGAGTACAGGTGGTTTGGGTGAGATGGAGCCCCATGACCCAGTCTCTGCATGACCCAAGGACACCAGCATAAATCCATCCCCTCAGTTGGTTCTTCAGGAATGGACACACCTAGGCCTAAGTCAATCTATGTTATCAGTTCAATCAGCAGGAAGCCCAAACAATTTGCTTAGTGGCTGGTGGAGGACAAAGTTCTCTGAACCATGTGGGGTGAGGAGATGAGATTTGGAATTGCTGCAGCCATTTTGCAACCATGAGGGAACCCATCTGACAATAAAGCCAACATTCAGAAGAGGGCATGAGCAAGATAATTCCAGAAAAATAGAATTAAAACCCTGATGATACTCTACCTGAAGATTACCCTACCTTTGGACTTCACATTTATAGGAACCAATGAGTTCACTTCATTTAAAAAAAAAACATTCTGAGTTAGAGTTTCTGCTATTTACAACTGACTATATCTCAGTCTATGCTGTTTGTGGTGCCAAGCAACAGGCTTGCAGAGAAATAGATGAAGTCTAGAACTGATTACTTAGCCAAATGGTAACATGGTCAGTAATAACTTGGGTTTTATAAATGCAGCTAATTAATTGCTCCCTGATGCCTTTTATGTCCACCCTGCATCATTATCTTTCTCACTTTTGATGTGGTCCCTACACACTTGTGCCCCTTTTTTTGTTCCTCCTTGGTGATCTGGCTGGACGTCTTTTATCGGGTCTCTAATTTGCCTTTCAGAACCTTGCACAGTTCTGCTTTGCCAATTTGGCCAGCTGTTCCCTGTCCTGCACTTCCCATATAGTTTGTTCACCTGCCAAAATTGTTTGTTTAAAGAGCATCCAGCTCCTCTGGACTCCTTTCTTCCCATCAAGTTCTTTTTTTGCCAATGTACTAAAGTTGTTGAAATTTGCTTTCCCAGAATTGATTATTTTTTCCTCATCAGCTTCTTTCCTTTTCCTTAGGAAAGGAATGTTACTTTTTTTTATTACTTTCACAGAAGTTTAAATTCTTTTTTAGTTGTTTATTAACTCCACCATTAAAATGGAATTATAGCAAGGATCTTCGCTTTATGGTACAGTTTTTAATAAGTAATGATTTCCAGTGTACTTGAAATCTATTTCATGGTTAGTGGTTGACCCACATTTGACAGCAAATATCAGGTTAGTTAGAAACCTGTCTGATTACCACATTGGGGTATTAGGTTGCCTGACCTCATGTAATTCTGTTTTGTGTAAACTAAAATAAAGCAAATGTAAATATGTTTTTACTGTGTTTGCTTATCTTAAAGTCACTATAATAATACATTTTGAAAATTAAAAATTAATTTAGCACCCATAGCTCAGGAGCCAAACCATGACTTTTATTTTTTGCAATCTTCCCTCCTCTGCCTGGCACACACACATATACTAGCATTATTTCCATGTGCTCTTGGGAAGCATAAAACCAGAAGTTTAACAGGTGGCTACAAAAGTCTGGGGGGAAATGTCTTTGTAGTAAAAACAACTTAAGGACTATTTTGATTGTGGAATGATAGAATGATAGCCTTTAGGAATTGTGCCGTCTGGGTTCAGAGTGAGGCAAAGAGAATTAAATAGTTCTGTATAAGAGAAGTAAGAAACTGCGGTAAGTTATTTGCCAGAGTGGCTGTAATTACTCCCCATCCCACCCCTACCCCCATACATGCTCACTGCTTTGCAGGGTGCCTTTGTTGCTCATTCCATCAAATGGAGACTGCTGACCTGCTTTGGCCAACAGAATGCAGCTGAAGACATGGTATACTTCTTGGGAGCTATATCATTCCTAAGAAGTCTTGGGTGCTTCCCCCTTTTCTTGTGGAATCCAGCTCAACCTCCATGTGAACAAGCTCAGGGTAGCCTCCTGGAGAACAAGTGATGCATGGAGCCAAGTCAGGCCACTTGTCCCCATGGAGGCTCTAGACTCACGAGAGCCCAGCCAAAAAAAGCAAAGACTACCTGTCACTGACAGCAGATTTGTAAGTGTCCCAGCTGAGCCCAATCCAAACTGCTGACCAGTTCAATCACAAATTAAATAAATGGGTGTTTGAAATGGTTTGTGAAGCAACAAAAGGTAACTGAGCCACTGTGGAGAGCAGCATGGAAGTTCCTCAAAGAGTTAAGAATAGAGTTACCATGTGGCCCAGCAAGGCCTCTTCTGGGTATCTACCTGAACATTTTGAGAACATTTATTTGCAAGAATAGATGCACCTCCATGTTCATAACAGCATTATTCACAGTGGCCTAAACATGGAAACAACCAAAGTGTCCTCTGGTAGATGATTGGATAAAAAAGATGTGGTACATATAGACAGTGGAATACTACTCAGCCCTAACAAAAGATGAAATACTGCCATTTGCAGCAACATGGATGGACCTCAAAAATATCATGCTAAGTGAAATAAATCAGTCAAAGAAAGCTAATAACCATATGATTTCACTCATATGTGGATTATAAAACTGAAACTCAGACACAGACAAAACAGTATGGTGGTCAGCAGAGGGCAGGGCTGGGGGTAGTAAAGGGTAAAAGGGACTGAAATATGGTGATGGAAGATGATTTGACTTTGGGTGGTGGGCACACGATGCAATGTGCAGATCATGTATCATAGAAATGTACTCTTGAAACCTATTTAATCTTATTAACCAACGTCACCCCAGTGCATTTAATAAAACATAAATTAAAAAAATTAAAAAACAGAACATACTTCACCGAAAAACCCCACTAATTGATACAGAAATATTTAAGTCTGTGAGGCTAGCATCATGGGGGACTAGGGGTGAGTGCTGGGAATGGGGCAAGACTGTGAGAAAAGAAAATAGGTGGTGAGAGGGGAGGAGCCCAGCAAGGCAGAGGACACCAGTGAGAGGTTCTTGGTGGTGAGAACGGCTGGGAGACAGAGCTGAGGATGGTGTTACGAAGTAATGCTTTCTTTGGTCCTCAAACCCCAGATTCGTCCACATGTCTCCTGCTCATATTTGGATAAATGCTATTTTCCAGAAATCTGAGATTATAAGGGGGTGAAGGAAATAAAGAAATGTGAGTAGTTGCAAGTGGTAAGACTTGAAAGAATTGAAAATTTGGAGGAAACAAGCCATGACCAGAATCATGATGTAACTTGGAAAAATGTGTCCTGCCATGAATTCCTAGAAACAGTGGAAGAGTATTGAGTTTTTCACTCTATGTAGGCTTAGACCAATCTTATCTAAATTGTAGTGATAAGGTCACTGCCACACACTAGAGATCTTCCAGCAAGTAGAAGTGAACATGGATTTATTAGAGAGTTTCTAGCTACCATACACATGTTATACATTTGCATTTGTTTTGAAAGTGTGAGGTGGCTGCCAAAGGAAGCCTGGGTACCCCAGACTGGGTGCCCCAGTTCAGCTCCAGCTTCAGTAAGAAGTCATTTTCATTGTTTCATTGCTAATTTTTCTTTTAAAACATTTGGAATCAAAGGAGAAATCGGCTCACTGACCAATGTGAAAAGCCAGGCAACAGCAAAGCAAATATGAAGTTAAAGCTGGATTCCTGGATGTATTTGGAGAGAGAAACCCAGGCAAGATGTGGAAGCAGGGCAGTCCAGCGAGTCTGGGGAAGAGAAACAGTGTAGTGTGGCTGATCACAGTGGGCAATACTTTGAAATACCACATGGTGTATTTTTCCTCCTTAGTATTTCCAGAGTTGTTTTTTGTTTGTTTATTTGGTTAGTTGGTTGTTTTTAAAACCCAGCAGCCTTCCTCCATTAAGCCAAGAAGCTGAAGATGATTTTTTTGCAGGGAAAGGGAGCAGGAGCACTACCCAGAACAAAGAAGTCTTTGCTCGACTTTGAGTTTCAAACTAGATTTTAAAATCTGGTCTGTAGATAAATAATAGTCTCAAAAAATGAGACTTTTAAGCAGGAGTAGGAAGTTTTCTCAGACCTCTTAGAGCAGAGTTTTTTTTTTTTTTTTTTTTATAAGGAACTGAAGCTTTTAGGGTTGGCCTAGGAGCAGGATGAAGAATCGGATTTGAACAAGTTCCTACCACACAGAGGAGAGAGACATCCTTTCCTGCTTTGGGAGGAGTGCCTGGGAGTGTAAGGAAGAGAAGGGAAAGAGGTTGCCTATGAATACTTGGCCTACTTAGGAATCTGAGGCAAATAAAAAATATGAGAGAAGAAAAAAAATACTGAAAAAATGTGAGAGAGAGCCTGGAAGAGGTCAAGCCTCTCAGAGAATTCCAGTGTCAGCAAAGGCCTATGTCTGACCTGTTTGAAGGAGGTGTCTGCATCAGTGAACCCAGGGCAGCCTCCCAAGTCCCTCCACACAGCAGCTCCCAGTCCCTGGGGAGGCCTGAGGGCTTTGAGAAGACTCTCCCTGATGCCAAAGGGATGGGGGTTCCCAAGTGTAGCTGCCGGATGGGGGCCTTTTGACTAGAATCCCTACAAGACAACACGTGTCAGCACAGGTACCAGCACGACACCCAAACACCAGCCACATGGCACTGGCCACCAGAACGGATACCCAGTGACCAGGGGAAGCCAATCTCTGTGCAGAGTGACAGGGTGGAGGAAGCTGGGGATGGGGGAGCAAGCAAGAAGACCAAGATGACACAACTTAGGTGGAGGTTTCTCTGTGCCTCCCAGAACTCCACCTGCCATGGATGCCAACAGGGGAAGGAGGTAAGGAATGGGAGAACACTTGAGAAGGGGAAAACTCTGAAAGCTGAAGTGGTTAACCCAAGGGAGCTATTGTAAATCAAGGGAGACTAGACACTTTTAATTGGCAAAGTCAAGTTTTTCAACCATCACTGGAAAGACACGTAAACAGAAAAGGAAATTACATCAATTTTTGCACATCTGAGTCAACATATGTGATTTTTTTTTTACCAGAGTACATGTAGAATATATTTGAAGGGGAATAGTGAGAGAGAAGACAGGGGAGAGATTTTGAAATTAGAACATTAAAATTTTCTTTGAGGGAAGGGAAATCAAAAACATTCATGTTAATCCTCCTGATCTCTGAATAAAAGGCCCAGGATGACATCTGATAATTGAAGAATAAATTGAAGGTTTTCTCTTGGAGGGCATTATGCTGAGTGAAATAAGTCAGTCACAGAAGGGCAAATACCACATGATTCCACTTATATGATGTATCTAAAATAGACAAAGTCATAGAAGCAGAGAAACCAGTAATGGTTGTCAGGGGCTGGGGCTGGGGGGTGGGGAGGTGTTCAGAGGGTATTAGTTTCAGTTATGCCACATGAGTAAGTTCTATTACTGCTTCCAGTAGACAGTACCACAACATATTGTGCACTTGGTAGTTGTTAAGAGGGTAGCTCTTATGTTGTGTTCTTAACACATACACACACACAAGCCACACAAGGAAATTTTGGAAGGTGTTGGATATGTTTATTACCTTGATGTGGAACTAATATCATGGGAGTTTGCATATATCCAAATTCATCAAATTGTGCACATCAAATATGTGTGGTTATCTGTACTTTAATTAAATCTCAATAAAGCTGATTTAAAATACAAAATGGGGGTTTTATCGTGCATAGAGGGAACCCCTCATTCCTTCTTTGAAGTCTCAGTCCTCTGCCTAAAGGGCATAAGTAAGAAATATCCTTTTTGAAGAAATCATTAACAATAGTATCCAAAAATAGAAATCCCACACCGTCAGAGTGCAAGGAATGTCCCTCTGAGCAGATTCTGCAGAAGCACTTTGGGAAGATAGACCCCAGGTCTCAGCCGAGCACATCTGTCTTGCACATTCACGACTCTCACAGGCCGAGAAGAAAAGACTCTCCTTTGCACCTTCTAGTTTGTTGTTTTAGCTCATAATTAGTTCAGTTTAAGAGAATAATCCAAATAAATTGTCCACAGAGAATACAATGTGTGAGCCTGTCTTCTGTTTTAAATCAGCGTCAGCAGCTGTTTATTGCTTCAAACAGGACAAAATAATTAAGGTGATCCCTTAATGTTTTACACCTTGCAAGTGAAGATTTAGGAACGACCATCAAAGCTTTAAAAAGCAACACTTTTTTCTTCAAAGCGAAATGTGGTCTCATGGTGAGCTCCTCCCCACGTGCGCACCACATTCAAGCTAGATGAGGTTTGGCTGGGGCCCTGTCCCCTCCGCAGTGGAGGGGACGCCGTGCAGGAGGTGTAGGAGCAGAGCTCGGCTTTTGCGAGCGAACAGGAAACCTGTCTCACCACCTCTACGAGTTTATCTGTATGCAAGTTTGGATTACATACACAGCGCAAATTGAGAAAGTTACCATGGCAGCTCACACCAAAGAAACAGTTCTCACAGATGTAGCATAAATGTGTCAGAGGCCGGCAGCCTCTTTTGCTTTCTGAAAGTGTGGAGCTGTGTGCAGGAGCTGCAGAAAACTCACATTTACCCTTCAGCACAACCTAAACATCACAGTGGAACTTATGAGAGTTATGTGCCTTTTTAGGCCATTTTGGTACTATTAGTGGCACTGTTGTAAGACCTTACTATTTTTCCAAAAGTATGACTATACTTTCTGAAATGCCTAATTTGCACTCACTGAGTCACATATTGGGAGAAGTTGGCTCATTCAGAATTAAAAATATACTGAACTGACTGAAGTGACTTGAGGGGATTCTTTGTCTATGAGTCAGTGACTGTGAAACTGTTGAAATGCTTAACAAACAGAGTCACTTCTAGGGAGCTGCTGTGCGAGTGTGTCCTCTGCACTGATCCTACTGGTGAGGATGCCCCAAGCCAACATTTCTTATTATAGATTTGAATAGTTGTTGTTTTTTAAAGGCTAATGGAATTTTTTTAATCCTCAACTGAGGGTATGTTTATTAATTTTAGAAAGAGAGAAAGGGAGAAAGAGAGACAAAAACATCGACGTCAGAGAGAAGCATCAATCTATTGCCTCCCACATGCACCCCAACCTAGGATCAAACCTGCAACCTATGTAGATGCCCTGACCAGCAATGGAACCTGCAGACTTTTGGTGCTTGGGACGATGCTCCAACCAACTGAACCATTCAGACCAGGGCTGAATAGTTAACTCTTAAAAATAATGGTACTCAATCCAGCAATTCTACTTCCGGGTATATAACCCAAGGAATTGAAAGCAGAAACTCAAACAGATATTTGTACACCCATGTTCAGAGCAGCATTATTCACAATAACCACAAAGGTGGAAATAACCTGTGCCATTCAGTGGATGAATGGACAAACACAAAGTGGTGTATCTACACGGTGGGATATTATTCAGCTATAAGATAGAAGGAAAACCTGACATATGCTATATGATAAACCTTGAACATATAATGCTGAGTGGAATAAAGCAGTCACGAAAGAACGAATATTATTGTACCCCTTACAGGAGGTCCCTAGAGTGGTCAGATTCACAAACCCAGAAAGCGGGACAGTGGTTACTGGGAGCTGGGGAAAGGGGAAACAGAGAGAGATGAGCAGTAATTTGTACCCTACAGTTCTCCACAGTCTCATCACTCCCGTTTGTCTCTCAGACATGGAGGCTAAAGGTCATTTTGCAATTGTATTAGTATTACTTAAAAATAATCTAGCTCTTTTCATTCAAATACATTACTTGTCTGACCCTTGTGGATATTTAGGTTTTTAATTGCTAATATAACTAATCTACCTACAAAGGTCAGTTTTCTTTCCAATAGTGAAAAAGGATTTGCTTTTAACTATCCACACTCTTTTGTGTGAACTCCGTTTGTGATATATAATCTTCCTTCATGAGCAAGCCACCAGCTATTGATTCTTCAAGCCTATATAAACCATACAGATATGTACTAATATACCTTTCAATAAAGAAAACCAATTGGAACATAAATCTAAACTTCAATGACAAATCTTAACTCTGAGCATCGTGGGCCAATTATGTAATTTACAAAGGGTGTCTTTTATCAACTAATAAATCAGGGTCCATGAACTGGCCAAAGAAATTTCTTTTTGTCTTGACAGATGCAAATAAAAAGTAAATTATTTTACTTAAAAACTTGAAAATAATGGCTTGGGAGTATAAGCATTCCATCTGTTACATGAGTTCAAGTCAGCCATGACAGTTGTGCATCAGAAACATATTGAAATATTAGCTTTACATCTTGCATTTATAAAAATTAAAGCATAAAACATTGTAAAAGTCAGAAAATTTAATAACCATTTGTTAGAGCAAATGGGAGCAGAAGCTGGAAACAGGTACTAGAATGGAGGGGGGAAAGGAAATGAACTGCTTGAAGGAGGGAAGTTAGTGCAACAATCAGAGTATAGAGGCAGGGCGCAGAGACAAACAGGACACTTCAGAGGAGAGTGGAGTCCCACCGGACCGCGCTGGCTCTGCTTCGGCGCGTGTTGGTTGGCAGTGTAATCCTGTTAGATTAATGCAGGCAAAGCCTATAAAGAGACAGTAAACCACAATACTGTTTGTTATGGGCACCTGTAACAGAATAAACAAATGGATGCATCAAAATCATTTCCTCTTTTCAAAACAACGTTGGATGAAGCAATCTATCGAAGACCTTTTGAGTTCTTTTATTTGTCTGCTTTCCATGCTCTTGGAATAGAGTTCAGTTGCTTAACTGATTAAAACCAAATAAGAAAATGTTCAGAATTTACACATAAGCCACATCAGTATGTTTTAATTATACTGTACTGTTATTAGTTGTAGTTGAAAGCTAGTATTTTATAGTGTTTTAGAAGTTGAAGCTATGATTCTTATTTTGTTAAGAATATTTTATGTATTGGTTGCACAATCCATATAGTAAACAGAGGATCTCTCTTTTAAAGTTAGTATTAGGAAGAACGTCTGCCTGAGAAGTTTCCAAATAATAAAAAAGTAAAAGTCATTGAGAGGGTTTTAATTCTTAAAAAGTAATTCATGTTCATTGTGAAACAGATTAGAAAACACAGATGAGCAGACATCAAAAGCCAGTTTTATTCCACCATCCGGAAATGATCGCTCATTTAAACAATCACAGTTTTGTGTGTCTGAGTTTGGTAGTCTTTCACTGTGGCAAGCTATGTGTTTACAACTTTCAAAAATGTGTTTGACTGCGTCTATAGTGCTTCCCAATTTAACACCGTCTTATGAATAGCTTTCTGTGTCATTAGCTGTTGTTCTACAACTGTTTCATCGAGTGGTTGAGCTATAATTAAATTAACCAGATTTTTTCCTAACCTTTTTACCATTGTAAGGGATGATGTGGTGAACACCCTTCTTTGGGAAAAATCCAAAAATTATAAAACTTTTGGTGTACATTTCCAAATTGTCTTTGTAGAATGATTGTGCCCACTTAGATAGACTCTGGTATAAGGAGATTTTCTATTTGACTAATTTCCCTGTATTTTAAATGAGATCACATGTAGGAAGCACTTAAAAACAGTGCCTGCATTTAGTAGCATCACATAAAATGTGGTTCCCTTTCTACTCCATTCTCACTGAGGGAGAGAATTCCACTTTCTACGTGTAGATATAAAAGGAACGTAGGGTTTGGGGGGCATTAATGCCTTGAGGGTGTCAGGTTCTTAAATAAGTGGGTTTTCTAACTGTTTTCACTGAATTATAGTCATGGACACAGCCTATTCCATTCCCAGGTATTCCATGGAAAGAGATTAAACATCTTTAATTATTTGGACTGCAAAATTTTCTTTATGTTTTAAAACTAATCCTGTTAGGTAAAAGAAAAGGAAAAGATTTACTTAGGGCTCTTGGTTGTCTGTTTATCAACAACTGAGATTCTCACTTTCCTAAGTGGAAATAATTCCATGCAAATGCCTTAGAGATGGAGAGTGGTAACAGTAAAAACTATCAAAATAACAGGATTCCCAAAGCCACCCCCTAAGAAATGTAACCTCCCATTCACTTTCAGAACCTAGAACAGTTTTTAAAAGAAACAACTTATTTTTAGCTCCAGTCATCCTGAGAGTAGTTAAAAGAACATTGACTGAGAATGGCAGAATGATCATGGCAAGGAATTCTAAAAGGAAACCTTGCAAACTAAAGAGAGTGGAAGATCAAAGAATATCTATTTAAAATTCCTCTACCTTAAACTCCTTTCAAATGAAACAGCCAGCTATTACCTAGAGTATATTGGATTCCCAGGATGTCTTGGGGAAAAATAAAACCTTAAAATGAACCCTGTCTCTGAAAACTAATAAAGAATTAATGTTGCCAGCTTTAAATAGCAGAAAATCAATATAATACAAAAAAATCTTACACAAAAGCTAATGAAGAAAATAAGCTCTCACAGCATGCAGCAAAGAAATGGTGTGACGTCCCCACGTTTGTTCTCTGATAGCTGTAGGTGCTATGACTTTGACATTTTTTTTAATAAGATTAGAGTTTTTGTTATGCCATTTCACACACACAAAGCCAAAAAATGGCCTTTAAATTCGGCTTCTTTGGATTACTCTAAGTGTTTACTGCACATTTAGTGTTTAAAGATTTTCAAAGATTATTATAAACACAAAAGACACTTTTCATGTTAATTCCTTTCCTCTGTTTCAAAGGGCTTAGTTTCTTTTAAATTGGCAGTGTTCCTGTTAATTTATGCATTTACTGATTGTAGAAATGGAAGCCCCAGCTTCCTCCTATCAAGCATTTTGTGAAGGAGAAAGCCTCCTGCCCCACCATCCATCAGGTTCTTTTGTGCCCGTTGCTTCCTTGCACTCTCAGAATCCACTGATTCCAAGAATATTTAAAAACCCTAAGACAATGTGAAATCACCCTTTCATAAAAGATATGACAGTAATATATTTTATTCATTTTCTATAGCTGTCATAATCCATGATTTCTAGATGTATTTTTAAACTGTGTACAAAATGATTTATTACAGCATTATATAGGTTGACATTATTTTACAGTGTTTTTCTCCCAACAATTATGAATCTAAATAGCTTAATTAGAATGGTTTCTCTAAGTAATATCCCCTTTATGAATGTATTTTTGTCTTAAAGGGAAGTACTAATATTGCAAACATATTTATATGGTTCTGAAAGAAACATTGAATGTTTCCATTACTGTTTTCTACTCAAGATTGAAAATGCTATCTCCAACCCCCCAAAAATACTGCCCGACAATACTATTTTGGTCAAAGTGGACATCCCTGTCCTCATCTTAAGGGAATGCTTTTAGGTTTTCCCCATTCAGTATGATGTCATATACGGCCCCTATTATGTTGAGGTACATTCCCTCTACTCCCACTTTGCTGAAAGTTTTTACCATAAATGGGTGCTGGATTTTGTCAAATGCTTATTCTGCCTCTATTGATAAGATCATATAATTTTTATCTTTCACTTTTTTATGTGATGTATCACATTAAGTGATTTGCAGATATTGTACCAACCTTATATCCCAGGAATAAACCCCACTGGATCATGGTATATGATCTTTTTAATGTACTGCTCGATCTGGTTTGCTAGTATTTTGTTGAGGAGTTTTGCATCTATGTTCATCAGGGATATTAGCCTACAATTTGTTTTTTAAATAGTGTCTTTATCTGGTTTTCGAATTAGGATAATGCCAGCCTCAAAAGTGAATTTGGGAGCCTTCTCTCCTCTTAAATTTTTTTGAATTGAGAAGAGGTGTTAGTTCTTCTTTGAATGTTTGGTAAAAATCAGTTGTGAAGCCATCTGGGCCAGAACTTCTGTTGAAAGTTATTTGATTACACTTTAATTTCATTAGTTGAAATTGATCTGTTCAGATTTTCTGTTTCTTCTTCATTCAATTTGAGGGATTGTATGTTTCTAGGAATCCATCCATCTCTTCTATTTTGTCCAATTTGTAAGCATATAACTTTTCATCATATTGTCTTATAATCTTTTGTATTTTTGTGGTGTCAGTTGTTATTTCTTCTTTTTAAGTTCTGATTTTCTTTATTTTTCTTTTTTTAAATACATTTTATTGATTATGCTATTACAATTGTCCCATTACCCCCCTTCATTCCCCTCCACCCTGCACATCCCCCCCTTTAGTTCATGTCCATGTGTCATAAGTTCTTTAGCTTCTACATTTCCCATACTCTTCTTGCCCTCCCCCTGTCTATTTTCTACCTACCATCTATGCTAGTTATTCTCTGTAACTTTCCCCCTCTCCTCCTCCCACTCCCCTGTTGCTAATCCTCCATGTGATCGCCATTTCTGTGGTTCTGTTCTTGTCCTAGTTGTTTGCTTTGTTCGTTTTTGTTTTAGGTGTGGTTGTTCATAATTGTGAGTTTGCTGTCATTTTACTATATATGTTTTTTATCTTCTTTTTCTTAGATAAGTCCCTTTAACATTTCATAAAATAAGGGCTTGGTGATGATGAACTCCTTAACTTG
>PVIA01016301.1:0-19457 GCA_004024845.1 Tonatia bakeri | reverse complement strand
CTCTGAAGCCAGAGTGCAGGCGCTCTGACCCTCCGGACTGGAATCAACAACTGGGAGTGCATGAATCAGCGTCAGGGTCCCCGGAGGAGTCCGAGGCGTCTCTGTAACGGTGTTTTTTGTTTTTACAGGACTAATCTCATAAATGTTGCACTAGGCATAGTGCTGTGCATGTTTAGGCACAGTTAACATATTTTTCCAAGTTTTACTTCATAAAAACAGACACTTTTATGTTCCCTTTAAAGTGCGGATCTCCTGTTTGAATTGCCTAGTGAAGGCCATCAGAGCACTGCTGCTGCTTCAGGCACTCATTCAGCGGACATACTATGCACGTACCTGCTCTGTCTCCACCATCACCTGTGTACCTGTGTATTTATCATCTAGCTGTCTGTCTGCCTACTTGTCTGCCTACCCACCCACCTACCTACCTACCCACCTGGTTTAGTCTGCTCAGGCTGCTGTAAGAAATTATCATAGACCAGCGGACTTAAACAACAGATTTCCATGTCTCGCAGTTCTGGAGGCTGAGAAATCCAAGGTTAAGGCAGATCCTTTTCCTAGTGAGGTTTTTTCTTCTGGCTTTGAGAGCCACCTTCTTGCTGTGTCCTCACATGGCGGAGGAAGAAAGCCTTGTGTCATTTCCTCTTCTTTTAACAGCACTAATCCCATCACAACAGCTCCGCTCTCACGACCTCTTCTGAACATAATTGCCTCCCTAAGGCCCTGTCTCCAAATACCATCACATTGGGGTTAGGTCCTTGACCTCTGAATTATTTTAGGGAGGGAATTCAGTTAGAAATCTAACTTCTACCCATCTACCTATCTACATACCTACCTATTTATTACCTGTCTGTATTTTCCAGATGTTCTACATATCTCTCCCTATATATAGAACAATAGCAAGATGGCTCATAAATCACTTCCCTACATTATTTTATTTTATCCTTCCAAAAATCTTGTAAGGTAAGTAGGCCACAGAAAAAGTGCTGAATTCACTGAGATATGTGGAGGATGAGTCATCTGTGACCACACAGCAAATAAATAGTGATGCAGGGAATTCAACACACATCTGTGTCCTCACCTCCCTCCCACTGGATTCTGTCCCAGCCACGTTTGTTTACGGACTGCTCCCTGAGGACGGGAGGCATTCTTCCTCTGGGCCTTTGCAGGGACCATTTCCATCATCTGGAATGCTTTTCCTTCAGGTGTCTGACTCGCTGCCTCCTTCTAGACCATTCAAGTCCCACCTTCCCAGTGAGGCTCATCCAGGCCCCTGGTGAAAATGCTGCTTCTCTCTCCCGACAGCCCCAGTCCTCCATACACTGCTTTACTCTCCATGGTGTTTGTTACTAGCTAACCTGGCAGATAATTTACATGTGTTTGGGGTTTCTTTTCTCCCTCTCCAACCGGAATGTAAGTTCCATAAAATCTGGAATTTTGTCTTTATCAAGTCTAGTGGAGATCCTGCAGAACTGTAGGGTCAGTCAGAACTGGGTGCAATTTTAACTTGTATGAAGTAATATTTTAGCAGTTTAGGTTAGAGCAAGGCTTGTTATTAAAAAGGATCTTCTCTGATTTTTTTTAGCAACATAGTAAATTCTAAGTAAACAAATTAAAAAAAGTTATCATGTATTTTCCATTACCAATCATCCTCCCTATCCCCTCTTCTACCTCCCCGCAACAATCACCACACTGTTGTCCATGTCCATGAGTTCTTCTCTCTTTTTTTATTTTTTTGCTCAGTCCCTCCATACCTCCCACCCCCAGAGCTGTCACCCTGCTCTCTGTCTATGAGTCTGTCTGTATTTTGCTTCTCAGTTCAGTTTGCTCATTAAATTTCACGTATGAGTGAAATCATATGGTATTTGCTTTTCTCTGACTGTCTTATTTCACTTAGCCTAATGTTCTCTAGATCCATCCATGCTGTTGCAAAGGGTAAACTTTTTTCCTTTTTTATTGCTGAATAATATTCCATTGCATAAATATACAATAGCTGTTTTTCCACTCATCTACTGATGGACACTTGGGCTGTTTCCATTCTTGGGTATTGTAAATAATGTTGCAATGAAGATAGGGGTGCATATATTCTTTCAAATATACCTGAAACAACCCAAAACATAAATTTTCAATAATTATAGAGTAGGCATGAGCTCTTTCTTACTTTGTTCCTCCAGACTAAAACACCTAGATGCCGAATTCATCCTCTCTGCGTGAAGTGGGAATGTGTGAGCATGCCCAGCCTATGTCTAAATTAAATAAGACACACATGCATACTCACAAAACCATTTTAACATTGAAAAAAACTAAAACCCTAAAGTGTGGTTTTCTATAACCGCCAGAGATTATCTAGCCTCTTCTGATGTGAGAGTGGTGGGAGAAAAGAGAGACGCATAGAGGGAAGAGGCAAGAGTGAGTCACCCCAGTTTTGGTGGGATTCCAGAAGAAACTGAGAAAGCAAATTGTCTACCAATAGCCGATTTTGCACCAAATGAACTTGAGAATACAGTAGAAACTAGGAGAGCATCTCTTTAGCTTCCCATGATTCTCAAGGTTTATCATGCACTCAACTAACTTCATCCAGGTGCTTGTGATATCACAGAGAAAGCTGGGGTGGGGCTGGGTTGTGTGCGTGAGGGTGGGGTGGGGGAGTGGGGGTGAGGATATGGGGTGCTGCAAGTGCTTCCAATGCTTGTGAAGAGAGAATGGCAAAGGGTGCAGAGGGCAACAGGTGAGGCCTCAATGGCTGGCTAACCCCTTCTGGGCTTCCTAGCACCTGTGATTTCCACAGTGGGTTGCAGGTGTTTTGTACCAGCTGGGCCACCATGTGGGGACTGTTCAGTACCCTAGAGGCCCAACTGTTAGAGCTCACACCACCTGGGCACCAGCTCTGCAGGCTCATTGGCACTTTTCCTGGCCACCCTGGAGGCCAGAGTCTGCCCAAAGCCCAGTGCTGGAGCCACATAAATCCTGCCTGGATGTGGCCCACCTCTGCTGGGGACCTCCTCAGCTTCTCTGTGAGACCTGAAGCCAGGTGCACTTTCTCCATGGCTGCCTTGGCCACTAGTGTCACCAGCCTGGTGTGAAAGTTTCTGAGGGTGCACATGGACCCCTGACCTGAGTGGGTGCTTCACCCTGTGTCATCCCTTCCTGGCAGGCAAGTTCTTTCTTTACTTTTTTAAAAAATAATTTTTCTTATTTAAAAAAATTTTACAGATTACATTCATTTTTATTTTTGTATTAGTTTCAGATGTATAGCACAGTGGTGAGATAATAATATACTTTACAAAGTGCTCCCCTTCATATTTCCAGTACCCACCTGGCCCCACACATAGTTATTACAGTATTATTGACTATATTTCCTATGCTGTACTTTACATCCCATGACTATTTTTTGACTGCCAATCTGTACTTCTCCATCCCTTTACCTTTTTTACACAGTCCCCCCATATTGGGAACCGTCTTGCCTGGTTTCAGAAACTGTAAATCCCCCATGGCTAAGGCTGAGTAGAAGCCTTCTGATGAGAAGCCACTAAGGAGACAATGCTTATCTCCCTGACAGGAGCCCTGCTTCTGCTCCTTTTACTTCAACCATAACTGGCCCCCAATGCTTGGTCAGTTAGCCAATGATAGGTAAGATTCCCCAAAGGTGGGAACGACCTAAGCCAGGCACGATCATGTGGGAGGCCCCCAAGGAAGGACTGGGGGGGCTACAGAAAAAGGGGGTGATGGACCCTTGCCCCTCAGCTTTGACAAAGCCTGAGTCCTCATTCTGTCTGTGAGAAGTCTCCTACTCTCTTGGCTGCCTTACTTCCCCTGCCTGACTTAAGCCTGAAACAATGACAGAGGGTGGTGCAGCCCTGTGCTGCAAAGGGTGGGTTCCCTAGGGCAATCAGGCCTAAGAAAGAATGTGTAAAATCCTGTGAAACCTGCTTTGTTTAGAATGCTCTCAATTAAATGATAAGGGTCCAAGCAAGAAGTGAATTTTGTTCCTCAAAATTTTATAGCTCTTTAGCTATCTGACCCTGACTCAAAATAGACCCTCAGAGTTCTTTGTTATCTATTGTTTGATTCTTACTGCCTGACAATGATTAATGAGCTTTACCTGTATTCTTGTGCAAATGAACCCAATAAAAGCCCATTGAGGAAAAGGCTCCTGGCCCTTTTCCTTTGAGAGATCAGCCACCTTTCCTCCCCAGGCAGATCATGTCTTGGTAGACTTATTCTCATCCATGGCGGCCGGTGGTGGGGGGCCTGCGAGGGGAGCCTTCCCCATCCCCCCACTCACCACCATCAGTCTGTCCTCTGTATTGATGAGTCTGTTTCTGTTTTGTTCATTCATTGCTTTCTTCACTTCTTTTTAGAAAACTTGGTAAAACATTTAAAACTTTAGACCTTTCCTCAGCTCATACAGTTGGTAGTGGCTTGGTCAGGATTCGAACCCAGCTCTTGTGATCACAGAGCTTCTCCTCTACACTGTGGTGTTTCCTTATTGTAAATTCATCACATGCTATCATTTTCTTTCTTTCTTTCTTTCTTTCTTTCTTTCTTTCTTTCTTTCTTTCTTTCTTTCTTTCTTCCTTCCTTCCTTCCTTCCTTCCTTCCTTCCTTCCTTCCTTCCTTCCTTCCTTTCCTTCCTTCCTTCCTTCCTTCCTTCCTTCCTTCTTCCTTGTTTTTCATCCTTAGGGTACTTAGTACCATGCCATACCTATAGTAGGCACATGCATTGCTCAATCATAGGCCATACTCGGTTCTAGTGCCAGAAGATGTAGGAGGTCAAGGACCTCCAGTGGAGTCTTGCAGTCCATATTTTTTTTTTTTGGTCTATTTTGAAGCATCCAAATATGTAAAGATTATATTCTAGATAAATTTTGATCTATTCTGAGAGAAATTCACCAGTCGGTTATTCCACATGGACTAGAAGCCACTTTCTCTGGTCTTCCTGGAATATGTCTACAAAGACATTCATGTGTAGAAAGCAAATGCATTATTTATTGCAAGTTAATAATGGAACAATGTATTGGATTAAAGTAAGACCAACCCAGTTTGATCACTGTGAGTACGCCATCTGGATCCACTCTTTACTACACATTATTGGTGTCTAAATGTAACTTGATATTATTATACCCAGGAGAGGAGACCTACCCTTGGGTGTCCAGGAAAAAGGAAAAGTGTTATGTTCTAGTGTTGTTAGCACAACAAGAAAGATTTCAAAAATCCTGCCCTGCGCATGGTTTTATCTAGTTTAAATCGCGTTTCCTTGGCTTACTTCTTTGGAGTGTTTTCTCTCTTTATGGGGCTCATGTTGTGTATCACTCATATGACATCAGGAGTTCCAGAGCCAAGAATCACATAGGTCAGTAAAGTACTTGAATATATATTTTTAGTTAAAAAATCTATTTAAGATAGTATTGGATATAATTCATAAATTATAAAATTAGACCTAGCTATCTGCTAATGAGATTCCTTTTTTACCATGTCAGAGCTAATTTAGACTTTCATCCCCAGCAAACTTTGAGGTTGGTGGGACAAAAAAGATTTTGCTCAGGTCAAAATTCTGTTTGTAAAAAGGAGAAATACTATAAATCCTTTCTCATCTCTCTAGAACAGAAATGACTTATATTTATAATATTTAACCATGTTTCTTTGATATCATTTGAGGAGAGTTCAGTAAGGAATAATCTCTTGATTTTCTTTGTTTGAACAAAAAATTTTCTTGTAAAAGTTTGGGGCAGATTTATTATAGGAAGTCTGAAAAAGATAATCACATGTCAGACTTATTTGAAAACAATAAATTATAGTTATTTTTATCCTTTTTCCCCCAAAGAGAAAAAAATTCATTTACATAAGATTCATCTTAGGATTTCAGGACAATAAAAGAAAATTCAGACAAGGATAATCCAGAACCTCTTGATATTTCCTGTCAAATGGGGATAAACGAGCAGGAAGCCTTTTTGAGATACAGAATATCATCTTCCTTGTCCTTGACAAGGCAAAGTAACATTAGTTGACAAGTGGTAATTAGGAGAGAATGTGGCTCGGAAGGAGCAAGCAAGTTGAGACAGAATTTGTAAAGACAGAGTACTTTTTAAATAATAAATTTAGTAGTTAATGAAATATTGTAATAATAACAATTTATAATTGCCAGGAGAGATTACTTCTAACTTCATGATTTTTAAAACACCAATCTCCAGTCATGTCAGCTTAACCTAGGGAAGGGCAGCATTGGATGGAATTTGTAGCAGTGACAATAAACCACAGCTGACAACTTGTGGTTGAACATCCTCACTCCCTTTTCTTGACTTGCTTACCAACAATTCATTGTAATCCATACAGAATTAAGGTGAGGGTATACTGAGTGATCCCTGGAGTTTATTAAATGAATGTTTTTCCTAAAATATTTTTTCTCCTTGTTTTAAGCCCCTTTTCTCTTTTTCTTTCTCTTTGCTTTCCAGCTATGTAGCAAAATCTTTTTGTGGCTAATGAGTTCTATAATTTTTTAGCTTTTGGTGGTTTATTAGCTTTTATATTTCTGTACTTTTATTTAAATATGGTTTCTACAAAAACAAAGTACATGTTTCCCTAGTCTGTTTTCTTGAACTAGAAAAGTAAGTACCTGAAATGAAAGTACCTGTTCATTTTAGCATCCAGTGTTTTCAGAGAAAAAAACCCAACCTTGGCATTAGCAGATATAATAGTCAAGATTGCAACTTTTCTTGAATTATAACTAAGGATTTGAGAAGTGGTCATTTTTAAAGGGAAAATAATAATGGTGATTAACAAGAGAAATATCACCTGGAAAGAACATCTGTGCACACAAACACTCTCACATGCACATCACCAACATGAAGACTGTCCATACACACACACATTCACACTCACTGTAGGTGTGTGTTCACACTTCCATATCCTGGGAGACTAAAAACAGAGCAGTTTACATCAATACATGTTGTGTTTCAAGACTCTTAGTGAATGAAGTCCTTAGTCACTAAAGCCAGGCTGTTGTTGACGAGAGCCACTCTTCAGCATCATTTGATGATGAGACTGATTAAGAGATGTCTAGAACTGTTATTAAACTCAAACTGTACAGGTAAAACTCCGGATAAATCTTCAGACATTAGCCCAAAATAAACTTGCAATGTCAAGATTGTTTTACCTTCAGTCATCTACTCCTAACTTTAATAAGTGCATTCTTCCACGTGTATTAATTATTCTATAATTATAGGGTGTTAAACTTATAAATTTTCTTTGATGACAGTAATTTTCAATGCTGACATTATTTGATTTACAATTAGAGAAGGAAGGCAGTTTATAATAAAATTCTGTAACCAGTGGTTTAAAAATCAGTTACGATTTGTGGGATGTAATCTTTGCAATTCATTTATGAGAACAATAAGTGAATGACTATAGAAACTCTGTAATGTGTCCATCAACTTGTACACTTGAAAACAAAACAAAAAAGTCCTGTGCTCCACCTGTTCGTGCTGTACAGTGCAAACCACATTTCTTGCTAATGAAGAGCTCCTGCTGAAACAACATCCTTGTCCTTCAACTGTTGTCTTTCTAAAATGAATCCTGTTAAACAACAAGTGAGCTATGTAACTCTGTATTCCTATTTCCTGTGCTACAACTGGTTTTGTTCAGGGTCTTCCCTAGATTATGACAACCTATAAGATAATAGAGAAAATTATGTTCATTATAGAACATAAATTTAGAGTCATTATTTACATTTATATTGAAAAAAAATCTCTCTTTTGGAACAATTTCCGAAGAAAACCTGTCCTCACAAATGAAAAAGTTCAAACAAAGACACCTGTGCACATCGGTACGACCCCACTGATGTCAGCAGTCTGCCCCACGGGTGGCCACTCCTCCCACAACCCACGGATGCTCTTGGATGTGGAGAATGAGTTGTTCTCAGTAATGCTGTAAAATATCAAGACTTCTCATCCTCCGTTCTAGATATATTTGTGACTAATGGGTAAACTACTTTTTTTGTAAATGAAATTACTTTTCATGTAGACATATGTCAAAAGACATTTTATCTTTATATCTCACTAGATTTCTACACCAGTTTTTCTCTTTAGTTCACAAACACTCTACCAAAAAATTATGTTTTCAACACTAAAACTAATTAGGAGAATTTGCTTTAAGGAACTCCATAGTGATACTTGTAGAGAAATTTCCCATGCTCATATTTTTTACAGAAACCTGCTATTTTTTTTAAATTAAGATTTTATTTATTTATTTTTTTTACAGCAGTTTAGTTTGTGCAGCAGGAATGAGAGAAAGCTACAGAGATTTCCCCTATATTCCTGGCCCTACAAATGGAATAAGGCCTTCCTTATTATCAATGTCCCCACTAGAGTGGAACGTTTCTCACAATTGATGAACCTACATTGACATGTTATAATCACCCAAAGTCCATAGTTTATTTTACATTTCACTCTTGAAATTGTATGTTCTATGGGTTTGGACAAATGTAGCCATCAGTATAGTATCATACAGAGCATTTTCACTGCTGTAAAAATCCTCTGTGCTCTATATGTCCACACCTATTCCCCCAACTTCTGCAAACTACTGATCTTTAACTGTATACACAGTTTTACCTTTTCTGGAATGCCTCATACCTGGCATCATGCAATATGTAGCCTTTCAGATTGACTGTTTTCACCTGGTAATATGTGCTTACAGTTTCTCCATGTATTTTCACGCCTTGATAGCCCATTCCTTTTCAGCACTGAGTAATAATCATCCATTGTCTAGACGTACAATGATTTGTTTATCTAATCACCTCCTGAAGTGCGTCTTGGTTGCTTTCACACTTCGGTAATTATGAAGAAAGCTGCTATACATCTTTGTGCAGGTTTTCATGTGGACATACATTTTTGACTCCTTTATGTAAATACCAAGGAGCACAGTGGCTAAATTGTAATGCTAAAATTATGTTTATTTTTAAAAAAACTACCCAATTGTCTTCCCAAGCGGCTGTACCATTTGACCGTTCCACTAGCAATGCGTGAGAGCCACACCCCATCCTCTCCAGCATTCGGTGTTACTATGGTTCTTCAGATGCACACAAATGTACTCTGACAAGATAGGTCAATCTCAAAACTTCTAGTGTATTTCCAGCATTAAGTTCATGCTTTTAGAATAAATAATCTAAGGCAATTTTGAAGAAAACAGCAAATATCTTTTTGAATTGTAACCAGAAATTATAATTATTTGTTCTTTCTACAAATACTTACTGAGTACATTTCCGGTCTCTGATGCTGTGGGGTTAGTGCTATGGAATCAAAGACCAACAAAACTACATAATGCTTTTGTTCTCAGGAGGCTGACATTGTCATGGGTGAAGGAAAAACAAAATCACAAGTAAATTTATTAGTAAAATTATATTATTATGCCAGAGTATAAAATTAAAGTCATTCTAGAGAACAATTGGTCAGTAGTTAGGTCAATGAAATGCACAAGCACATGCCATCAGTACCATACAGTGAGGCTCTCAGTGGGATGTAATGCCACCATCAGACACAACCAGCTCAAGGTACATCCAGCATCATCGATCTAGTGTAAAAGTATGTTGACTCAAAATGTTAGGAAATCAATGAGAGCTGTAATGTAAGAGCTCTTACATAAATTTAGATATGGATAGTCCAAAACTGCATTATATATATATTATATTTTGCATTTGCATTATATATATAAAAATTATATATTTTTTAAAATAAAGTACCCACACTTAACTTCATTCACTAAACATTGGCATGGAGTCTTTGAAGAATCAAACAAGGGATTGGCAACAGAGATCCAGGGAGAAGAAGAAATAGTGAAATAGAAATAATAAAAAATAAAATAGAAGGGGCTTGCTCACAACATTAGTTATATTTTCCCATGGATTGAGAAATATTTCCAAATAAACTCACTGTGTCACAGGTTTACAAAAATATATGAAGAACAGAACTCCATGATCAGACAATTTGATGAGAAGTAATGCAAACAGCTGTATCACATGCAATCAGGGAATAGAATGTAAAGCAATGGTAGCTTCTGGTTTCCTTCTTTCAACTGACAAAAGTGATAAAGTTTGCTAATACCCAGCATTGATGAAAATGTAGGAAAACAAATTTTATAGTGTTGAGGGGAGTGTAAAATGATGTAATATTCTTTCAGGATAAGAATTTTAAAGTATATGCTCAGTGATGTAGCTAGTTAACTTTAAAGGTATATCATAAAACTGAATGTACTGATAAGATTTTACAGAGGAATGTTGCATTTCTGCTTCTGGTATGGTGGCATTGCTCCATTAGAGGATGTTTTCCTGATTATAGTAGCTAAAAATTTATGGATAAAATTAGCAGTTTTATTTTTTATAAAAGGTAACTGCCTGAGAATTCTGTAGTGTCAACATAAAGAGGCAGATTATTCAGGCAAGTCAAAACTTGGATCAGTAATTGCCACAGTTTGTTTTCTAGGCCTTTTTAAAAATAGATTTTCACAGAAGGTGAGCAGTCGTGAAGCAGCAGGGAAATTAAAACCGTGAAACCTGGAGGCTTCTGTTTTGGCTGGCGGACATAGGGAAACGTGCCTGGGAAACTTTGGTGCTGTACATACCCAGAGAAAGAGATCCCCTGAGTCTGTGTGTTGTGTGAAGGAACACCACATGTATACACGTGGCAGATCCAAAGACACAGTGCAAAGGCTTAAGGCACTAAACTGAAATTTAAAAAAAAAACATACACAACAGGTGAGATAGGGCTGAAAGACTGAATAAAATACTTAGGATACATGTGTATTCTACCTTCAGTGTTAAAATGGCTGCACAAAAATTCACCAACCTTTAATTTTTTTAATGCATGCTGATATGACAGCTGTCACAATATAATTAAACAAAATTGTTTTGAATGAAGTTAAAGACACTTAAGCACTACTAGAGCCATTGCACAGGAAAAACTAAATGAACTTTTTCTCCAACCCAATAAAAGATTAAATAGTAAATATATCATATCATTTCATGAATAATATTTGCAAATATCTCTTAAAAATCTACAAGAATTTCTTAAACATAAGGGTTTTCATGAAATAAATAGACAATATACTGTCCCAATAAAGTGTCAATGAATTTATGTAATAAAATGTTTGAATCTCTATGAAAGGCATATAATTCCATAGTAGGTTCTATGAGGGATATAAGACATATGAATAATTAAAAAGCTGTTTTTTCATACTTCTTTTAGGCCAGGACTACTTTCCACTGATTTTCCTTGAAGAATTATTTTTCCCTTGTCGCTGCACACACGGTCAAATATGACTACTCCAGCCCCAACATCATGTTTCCAGACACACTCAGGGGCTCCCAGTTGGAGTGTGAGTTTCTTAATACAATTTTCTGAGGTAGAATCAGTTTGCTCCTGCTTCCCTGCAGAAAATTGAATTGCCCCAGACTCAGGTGTCCATGGTGATTCAAGCACGTGTGGCTAAAGGAAGGCCATGTACGGTAAAGCGAAACTGGCCCATCACCAGTCTCTTCCCACAGTGTTTTCCTAAACAACGTGGTCTGCACCAGCCGGGAACTCCAGGCTAGTGCTCCTTCATTTTTTATCCAGTAGGATGTTCAGGAGAACATTTTATCCTGTAAAGGTTGTATGGAGGAGATTACCATTCATGGTTTCATCTCTAGTTTTCTTTACCTATAATTGCATTAAAACCACCCCCATAGTCAGAGACTCAAAAATGTTTTTTTCTGATTTCTCTTCAAAATTTCCAGCTACTTGTAGGCAGTGCTGTCGAATACTGACCAACGCTTTATGTCTGATCTTATCTCAGGTACCTTGCCACCCAACATTAGCAGTCTCAGTTTTCAGATGAACGGCTCATATTTACTCCGACAGCTGATACATAGTTTATAATTATTCAGGTTGTTAAAAGCAGAAGGTTTCATACCAGCAAAACTCTAATAAATTGGATTATGATGAGCCAAGAGTGGCAGGGGCTGTGCGGTCTGAAAGCAGCTGTCTCACAGAGCACTCCCACTGTGTCCAATTCAGCGCGGTGTGTCATGCTACCTAATGGCACCCAACAGCACACGTGCTTTGCCCCTGCAGAATGCTGGCAAGCTATACAAGTGTGTTTCTAGTGACAAGGTAAATAAACACCAGATTTTGCCATGATAACCTTTTTGCAGTTCAATTAGGCACAAATAATAAAGTAGCCTGCCAGTCCTCTACATGTGTTCATGTGTATGGGATCATACTGTGTGTGTATTTTGACCAAATATATTGTTTAGAGGGCACTGTAATAGTTTCAAGAAAGGCAGAAAGTAAAGTCATTAAATCTCTAAAAACTCTGAAGGATTATTTGAATTTGGTGTTTATTGTATTCAGATAGAAAATGTATTACTGAACATTCATCACTAGCAACGATTAGTTTTTAAGTTCATAATTTCAAGTTAATTAGGCTTTACAGGATGAAGAGCAGACTGATGGTGCGGTAACTGATGGGCTGTGTGCCGGCCTCCTCTGAGTCAGCGTGCGAGTCCCAAGCCTTGTCTAAAACCACCCTGGATAGTGCTTTTAGGATTGAAATACGTGACACAGAGAGTTATCTTGACCATTTTAAATTCAGCATTTTTCAATTTTCTACAAATATAAAAGCAACCTGTAGTTGGTACAGGGGTGTCCAACCTTTTGGCATCTCTGGGCCACACTGGGAGGAGGTCGTCTTGGGCCACACATTAATACATTGTGACATGTAATCACAAAGAGTCTCATAATGTTTTAAGTAAATTTATGATGTTGTGTTGAGCTGCATTCATAGCCATCCTGTGCTACTTGTGGCCCATGGGCTGCAGGTTGGATACTTCTGGAAAGTATGTAATTGTAGGAATAAGACCAACCTGGAGGAATCACTAATACATACCCTTGCCCTACAAGAGAACCACATGAAAATAATCTTAGAACGTAAAATATACCTTGCTTTTAAAAACTCACAAAGGAGTTTCCACAAACTCTTTAAAATCTCTGGCTTCTGGAGACTCAGTCCTTCTTATCACTCATATTTCATATCATTACCTAAGTCTGTTTTCTTTTATTCCCTTTAAAACATAGAGGGGTACTTTCATTTAAAAATTTGTATTTTAATTTTTCCCAACCAAATGATTCTAGTTCATCTGTCATTTTACACGAACAGGTTAATCCCTAAACTAATTAGAGTTTTTTGATGACTTAATCTTGGCATTTGCTAAAATCTATACCAGACACAAACATTGTGTTTGACATAATACCTGACTCGGAGAACTTGTACTCTTGTTGAGGGTAACAGGTACACATAAAAAGTAATATAGAATTTTTAAAATAAAATACAAGATTTACAAATTTCAATATAATCAAATTCAAAATATATTTTAAAAAATAATCTCTATGAAGAGCTGGGAAGATGAGAAGAAAACACTGGGAATTATCAAGGCATACTTTCTGGAGCACTTACTGGAAATGATCCTTCAGTAACAGGCGGATTATTTTTAAGTGAAGAGGGGGAAAACGAGAACATTTGATGTGGGAGGAGAAAGCAGAGATATGTTTAAACTTCAGCAGAAATAAGGGCTGATTTATCTGAATTCATAAATCAACACATCGAGAATGTTACTGAATAGTTGAGAGTGCAGAAGGACAGCTTCAGAAAAGAGGGATTTGTTACCACCCCTGGGATGAAGAGTTTGCTCTCATAGGAAATGAAACATTATAGTAGGTCCCTAAATGAGAAAGTCACTCTTTCATAGCAATGCTTTTGACATCACTTTATGATCTTATTCCAAGTAATTTCCATGTGATTAAAATTGAACTCTAGGTTTTATTAATTTATGGTTTTGAAAAGTACTCCCAAAAGAAAACTTAATTTTTTCTTTACTGAGCTATTTAAAAATATCTATTTCAAGCATACTGGAATGAAAATGAAAGACATAAGGTTCTATAACAATTAATGTAGTACATAATCTAAGGAAAGTTAAAAGTTCAAAAATCATATAATGAAATATAAGACAATATCTTTTGTAAACTTGACAGAAACAATTAAAAATAAATAAATGTGGATGTTAAGAAACAGGAGGAAAAATAAACAAAATATACCTTCAAAGTAATCAAAATGTATCCTCAGGGACTCCTTAAAGAACAGTTTCCTTCAAAAGCATTGTTTGAACAGTACAACAGATATGTAGTATTCTGGACTGCCTTTAGATGTTACTGCTTGTATTTCTGAAATGAAAGCATTTTTATTGAGAAATTATTTAAATGGAATAATTATGCTAAGAAATGTAGACTATTTTGGAGCTTTGCAGTTTTTTTGTTTCACAGCATTCACATATTTTCTGTCATTATTTTAATAACATAATTTGCTATTACTTATTTAAAATTTTTTTCATTAAAGTAGAATTGACATGCAATATTATATTAGTTTTAGGTTGCAACAGTGATTATATGCATACATATATCTTATAATGTAGTTACCATCAGAAATGTAGTTACCACTTGTCACTAAGTGAAGTAATCATTACAGTATTGTTGGCTGTATTCCCTGTGTGGCACACTACACACTCATGGCTTATTTATTTTATACCTAGACCTATGTAGCTCTAGTCCCCTTCACCTTTTCTCACACCCTCCACCCCCACTTCCCTCCCTTCTGGCAGACACCGTTTTTTTTTTTCTGTATCTATGAGTCTGAGTCTGTATTGTTTTTCTGTTTGTTTTATTTTATTTGAGTCCACATACAAGTGAAAACATAAAGTATTTGTCTTTGTCTATCTGACTTATTCACTTAGCATAATACCCTCTAGGTCCATCCATGTTGTTGCAATTGGCAAGACTTTATTATTGTTTTATGGCTGATTAATATTCCATTGTATATATATACTACTTCTTCTGTATCCATTCATCTATCAATGGGCTAGGTTGCTTCCATAGCTTAGCTATTGTAAATAATCAAACAGTTAGCAAATAACAAATGTTGATGAGGCTGTGGAGAGAAGGGAACCCTCATGCATTGTTAGTGGGATTCTAAACTGGTGCAGCCACTATGGAAAGCAGCATGGAAATGAAAACACTAATTCCAAAAGATATCTGGACCCCTATGTTCACTGCGAGACTGATGTCTCTTTAAAAAGTGAATTCTGGCAGCAGGCTGCCTTCAGACTTGTGCTACATCATTAAATCTTCTCTGGGTCTCCAGACCACCAGCCTACCCTGCAAATTTTGGACTTGCAAGGCTCTATAGTCGTGCAAACCAATTCCTTAAAATAAATTTAAATCAATCTCTCTCTTTCTCTGTAAACAGAAAGAGAAACACACACACACACACACACACACACACACACACACACACACACACTATTGATTTTGTTTCCCCGGAGAACCCTGACTAATACAAATGTGTAACACAAAACTGGGATGACTGGAGCATGTTACCAAAAGCCCTCTGAAGAAATGAGCATGATGGCATTATATCGTTATGGCTTAGGATAATTTGCTTGTGAATTCAGGGCAAGTTGAAAAAACGGGAAGATGCTTGTAAAACTCTCAAGCTTAAATGAATCCCATAATATATGACTATTTTGATGACCATGTGTAGATGTTTTTCCTATTAAAGTGAAAATTTATCTAATTTTAACCATTTAATCAATATTTTTACAGATCTAAATACCTCTTTTTAAATGGAATTTGTCAAGGTGGCACTGTTTAATAAAATTATATAGTTTTCAGGTGCATAATTCCATCATACATCATCTGTATATTGTGTGTTCACCACCCCAAGCCAAGTCTGTTTCCATTACGATTTATCCCCCCTTCATCCTCTCTTGTCTCCCGCCATCCCCTTCCTCAGGTAACCATCATGCTGTTGTCTGTATCTACGAGGCTTTTTTGTTTTTGTTTAATCCCTTCACCTTTCTCACCCAGCTCCCCCCAAACTTCTTCCCTCTGACAGCTGTCAGTCTGTTCTCTGTATCTACGAGTATATTTCTACTTTGTTAGTTTATTTTGTTCATTAGATTCCATATATAAGTAAGATTATATGGTGTTTGTTTTTCTCTGACTGGCTTATTTCACTGAGTATATAATACCCTTCTGGTCCCTCCATGCTGATGCAAAAGTAAAGATTTCCTTCTTTTTTACAGTCAAGTAATATTCCATGGTGTAAATCTACCACAGCTTTTTTAGCCACTCATCTACTGATGGGCGCTTGGGTTACTTCCAAATCTTTGCTATTTTAAGTAATGCTGCAATGAACATAAGGGTGCATATATTCTTTTAAATTAGTGTTTCCTTGGTAGAAATGCAAATTAAAACCACAATGAGATATCACCTCACACCTGTAATACTAATACAATAAAATCTATATATGGTAAGATATAAACTAGGAAAAAGAAAGGCTGAATTTACTTTGTGGAAGGCTTTTAACCTCAGGTAGTGTCCTACAACAATATGAAGCTGGCCTCTAAAAAAATTTGATTTTGACTCTGGTTGGTTGGCTCAGTTGGTTGGAGCGTTGCCATCATAAACCAGGGTTGCAGGTTCAATCCCCAATCAGGGCATATAAAGGAATCAATCAAGGAATGCTCAAATAAGTGGAACAATAAATCTCTCTCTGTCTCTTCTTCTTTCTCTAAAATCAGTCAATAAAAAAATAAAAAAATTGACTTTGTGGGCAAATTAAACAGTACATAATAATGAATTGGAGAATTGGGATGGTTAAAGAATCTATAGGAAACATCAGGAAATAGAAAAGTTTAGGGCCAAGCTTAAATGTTTTACAGAACATTTTATATAATGTGCTATTTTTGAATGGTAAAGTTTGAGCTGAAGATATAGCATCAGCCTCTGAAAGTGATGCCAAAGGACATTAAAAATGGCAGCTACAAGATAATAAAATTAAGGACAACTTTCAAAATAAAATATAAAAAACTAATAAAGGTGAAAGATGACCAACCTTAGAAAATCAAAAGAAAATAAATTGTATTTTTATAAAATATCAAATACAAAAATTTGATATCTAAAATTTTCTCCACATCCTTCACCAACACTTATTTGCTGACATATTGATGATAACCATTCTGATGAATGTGAGGTGATATCTCACTGTGGTTTTAACTTGCATTTGTCTCATGGTTGGTGATGTAGAGTTTATTCATTCGTCTATCAACTATCTGTACGTCCTCTTTGGAGAAGTGCCTATTAAGGTCCTCTGACCATTTTCAATTGGATTTTTTTGGGGGGTATTGAGTTGTATGAGTTCTTTATAAATTTTGTGTGTTAACCTCTATCAGATGTATCATGGGTGAATATATTCTGCCATTCAGTGGGTTGGCCTTTTATTTTGTTGATAGTCTTCTTTGCTGTGCAAAAACTTTTTAGTTCGATGTAGTCCCAGTTGTTTTTTTTTTCTTTTGCTTGAGGAGATATATAAAAAAAAATCACTAAAAGAAATGTTAGAGATTTTACTGCCACTGTACTTTTCTAGGAGTTTTATGGTTTTGAAGTCTTACATTTAAATCTGTAACCCATTTTGAGTTTATTCTTGTGCATGGTGTAAGAAGGTGGTCTTGCTTCATTTTCTTTGCATGGAGATGTCCAATTTCCCAACACCATTTGTTAAATAGATTGTCTTTACCCCATTGCCTCCTTTGTCAAACATTAATTGACCATGTAGGTAGGAGTGGGTTTATTTCTGGGCCATTCTGTTCCATTGATCTGTATGTCTGTTTTTATGCCAGTGCCACGCTGTTTTGATTACTATAGCCTCATATTGATACTATAGTCTAATATTAATACTACAGTTTGATATCAGGTAGCATAATACCTCCTACTTTGTTCTTCATTTTCAAGATTTATGTGGCTTTTTGGGGTCTTTTGCAGTTTCATATACATTTTTGAATTATTCTATTTCTGTGAAAAATGCCATTGATATTTTGATAGAAATTGCATTGAATCTATAGATTGCTTTGGGTAGTATGGGCATCTTAATGACATTGATTCTTTCTGTCCACGAGCACAGTATGTGCTTCCATTTATTTGTATCATCTTCAGTTTCTTTATGCAGTGTCATAATTTTTTAAGTTAAATTTATTGGTTAAATTTATTTCAAGGTATCTCATTTTTTTATGCAGTTGTAAACGGGATTGTTTTCTTAATTTCTCTTTCTAATAGTTTGTTATTGGTGTATGACAATGCAACTGATTTCTGAATATTTATTTTGTATCCTGCTACTTCACTGACTTCATCAGTTCTAGTAGTTTTTTGGTGGAATCTTTAGGGATTTCTATATAGAGTATTTTGTTATCTGTAGATGACAGTTTTACTTCTTTTTTTTCATTTTGGATGCCTTTTACTTCTTCTTCTTGTCTGCTGTAATTAGAACTTTCTGTATTATGTCAAATAACAGTGGTGAAAATAGACATCCTTGTCTTGTTCCTGATCATAAGGGAAACACTATTAGTTCTTGTACATTGAATATGATGTTAGCTGTATGTTTGTCATATATGACCTTTATAATGTTGAGTTATGTTTCCTCTATTCCCACTTTGCTGAGTTTTAATCATAAATGCATGCAAGACTTTGTTAAATGCATTTTTACATCTATTGATATGATCATGTGTTTTTATCCTACATTTTGTTTATGTGGTGTATCACATTTATTGATTTGTGGATATTGCACCAACCTTGCATCCCCAGAATAAATCCCACTTGATCATGGTGTATGATATTTTTAATGCATTGTTGGACCCTGTTTTTAAATATTTTGTTGAGGGTTTTAGCATCTTTGTTCATCAAGGATATTGGCTTACAATTTTCTTCTTTGTAGAGTCTTTATCTGGTTTTGGAATTATGATAATGATGACGTTGTGAAATGAGCTTGGAAGTCTTACTTTCTCTTGAAATTTTTAGAATAGTTTGAGAAGAATAGGTGTTTTTTTTCTTTGAATATTTAGTAAAATTTGCTTGTGAAGCCATCCAGTCCAGGACTTTTATTTGCTGGGAGTTTTATTTTTTTAAATTACTGCTTCAATTTTACTAGTTGTAATCTGTCTGTTCAGATTATCTGATTCTTCTTGATTTAATTTTGGAAGATTGTATGTTTCTAGGAATTTCTTACATTTCTTACACATTATCCAATTGATGGCACACTATTGTTTGCAGTATTTTCTTACTATCCTTTATATTTTTTTGGTGTCAGTTGTTACTTCTCTTCCATTTCTGATTTTATTTATTTGAGTCTGTCTTTCTTTTTTTTTCTGATGAGTCTAGTTAAAAGTTTTTCAATCTTGTTTATCTTTTAAAAGAACCAGTTCTCGGTTTCATTGATCTTTTCTATTTTTTAGACTTTATTTTGTTTATTTCTCTTCCGATCTTTATTATTTCATTTCTTCTGTTTAGTTTGGCCTCTTGTTTTTTTTTTTTTTTTTTTTTTTTTTTTTT
>PVIA01016300.1:0-19448 GCA_004024845.1 Tonatia bakeri | reverse complement strand
ACCAGGCATTGGGGGCCAGTTATGGATGAAGTAAAAGAAGCAGAAGCAATGCTCCTGCCAGGGAAATAAGCTTTTGTCTCCTTGGTGGCTTACAGTCCAAAGTCGTTCCCTCAGCCTTAGCCTTGGCAGGGGTTACAGCTTCTGAAACCAGGCAGGGTGGTTCCCAACAACTAATTATGCTTCTTCTTCCCTGTACCTTTCCTCCCCTATTCCTCCCTTCCCCCTCCCCACTGAAATCCCTCCATGTGATGCCCATTTTTCTGATTCTGTTCCTGTTCTGGTTGTTTGCTTAGTTTTTGTTTTTGTTGTTTTTCTTTTCTTTTAGGTTTATTTGTTGATAGTTGTGAATTTGTTGTCATTTTACTGTTCATAGTTTTGATCTTCTTTTTTAGATAAGTCCCTTTAACATTTCATAAAATAAGGGCTCCGTGATGATGAACTCCTTTTACTTGACCTTATCTGGGAAGCACTTTATCTGCCCTTCCATTCTAAATGATAGCTTTGCTGGATAGAGCAATTTTGGATGTAAATCCTTGCCTTTCATGCCTTTGAATACTTCTGTCCAGCCACTTCTTGCCTGTAAGGTTTATTTTGAGAAATCAGCTGGTGGTCTTATGTGAACTCCTTTGTAGGTGATTGTCTCCCTTTCTCTTGATGCTTTTAAGATTCTCTCCTTATCTTTCATCTCAGGTAACTTAATGATGATGTGCCTTGGTGTGTTCCTCCTTGGGTCCAATTTCTTTGGAGCTCTCTGTGCTTCCTGGGCCTCCTGAAGTTGATTTCCTCAGATTGGGGAAGTTCTCTTTCATTATTTTTTTAAGTAAATTCTCAATTTCTTGCTCGTCCTCTTCTCCTTCTGGCACCCCTATGATTCAGATGTTGGAATGTTTAAAGTTGTCCCAGTGGTTCTAAGTCTCTCCTAAATTTTTTTGAATTCTTGTTTCTTCATTAGGTTCCCATTGAATGTTTATTTCTTCCTTCTGTTCCAAATTGTTTCTTTGAGTCCTGGTTTCCTTCCTGTCACTGTTGGTTCCCTGAATATTTTGCTTTATTTCATTTGGGTATCCTTCATTTGTTTTTGTTTTTGTTTTTCATTTTTTGATCAATCTCAATCAGTTCTTGAGCATTTTGAGTACCAGGGCTTTAAATTCTCCATTACATAGGTTGGCAATCTCCTCATTGCTTAGTTCTGATGTTTTGCTCTGTTCTTTTATTTGGGCCATATTTCTTTGACTTGGCACAGCTGATAAGTTATAAGGGGATGGGGTCTTAGGTATTCTCCTGGGCAGGGCTACTGTCTTTGCTGCACTGTGGTACTGCCTTTGGGGGAAGGGTCAGAGAGGGAACAGTGCAGCTCTCCTGCTGGTCTCTTGCACACTTCCCAAGGGACCCTGTGTGAGACTGGGAGTTTCTCCCACCACTGAAACCACTATAGTCCACAGCCATATCTGACTCTCAGTTTTTGCCTAAGTCAACCCCTCCCGTGCAGCCCACCGAGCTCAGCAGCCAGCCCTGACCCATGGTCTGCTGCCTCACTACAGTTTTTCTGAGTTAACCCCTGTGGTCTACAGCCTTACTGGTCTAGTTGTTCTGGTTGATTTTTTCTTTAATTCTTTGGTTGTCAGAGTTCCATGCAGTTTTATTTTCTGGTGGTTTTTGTTGTTTATTAATTTTAGATTGGTTGTTATCCTCCTTTTGGTTGTTCAAGGAAGCAAAAGGTTTCTCCCTATGCCTCCATCTTAGCCAGAACTCTAAATTTTATTAAATTACCCCCATAAGGGGTAACATTGGTTAATAAAATTGTATAGGTGTTAAGTGCACAATTCTATGATACACACTCTGTACTTTGAAATGTGTGTTCATACCCAAAAGTAAGTCTTCCATTACAGGCATTTTGCCACTTTTACACTTTTCTACCACCGCACTGCTTATTATTTACATCTATAAGTTTTCCTTTCTTTTTTTTTTTTGCTTGTTCATTTATTGCTTTCAGTTTTATATCCCACATGTGAGAGAAATCATATGATTCTTGATTTTCCCATTTGATTCATTTCACTGAACATAATATACTGATGATACATCCATATTATCACAAATGAAAGTGTTTAATTTTTGTATTTTGGAAAGACTTTCATTGTACTTATGTCATAAATCATCTTTTTATATTGTTGTTCAAATATACTTATCTACATTTTCCCCCATCCACTCCATCATGCCCCACCTACCACCCTCAATTCTACCCTCTTTGGCTTTTTTCATGTGTCCTTTAATAATGTTCCTTGATGACCCTTCCCCTATTTTCCCTCATTACTCCTCTTCCACCTCACTCTGGTACTGTCAGTTTGTTCTTTATATTTTAAAGATTACATTTATTTATTTTTAGAGAGAGGGGAAGGAGGGAGAAAGAGAGGGAGAGAAACATCAATGCACAAGAGATATGTTGATCATTTGCCTCTCGCACGCCTACAACTGGGGACCTGGCCCATAACCTAGGCATTTACCCTGACTTGGAATTGAACTGATGATTTTCTGGTTTTCAGGCCAGCACTCAGTCAACTGAGCCACACCAACCAGGGCTATGATATTCTAGATTTTAACCTCAAAATCTTTTTTTCCACATTTTTTAATAGGTCAACTACAGTTGTCTCCATTTTCCCCTCAGCAACCCCCCACACCCCAGGCATTCCTACTTCCTACCCTTGATCCTACCCTGCTTTGATTTTGTCCATGTTTCCTCTACACTTGTTCATGAAAACCCTTCCCACATTCCCTCCACCATTATCTCCTCCTCTGGTTACTGTCCCTTTGTTCTTAATTTCAATATCCCTGGTTATATTTTGCTTGCTTGCTGGTGTTGTTGATTAGGTTCCATTTACAGGTGATATCATATGGCATTTGTTTTTCACCACCTGGTTTATTTCACTTAGAATAATGCTGTCCAGACACATCCATACTGTCATGAAGGGTAGAAGCTCCTCTTTCTTTCTGCTGTGTAGTATTCCATTGTGTAAATGTACCAGTTTTTTTATCCACTCATTTACTCAGGAGCACCTAGGTGGCTTCCAATACTTGGCTATTGTAAATTGTGCTGCTATGAACACTTGGATGCATACGTCTTTTGAATTGGTGTTTCAGGATTCTCAGGGTAGTCCAGCACTAGAATTGGCAGGTGAAAAGGCAGTTCAATTTTTAGTTTTCTGAGGAAATTCTATCATGTTTTCCATAGTGGCTGAACCAGTCTGCATTCCCACCAACAGTGTACTAGGGTTTCCTTTCCTCCACAACCTTGCCAGCACTTCTTTGTTGATTTGGTTATGATAACCATTCTGATTGGCATGAAGTGATATCTAATTGTGATTTTAATATGCATCTCTCTGATGGCTAGTGATGCTGAGCATCCTTTCATATGCCTTTGGATCCTCTGTAGGTCCTCCTTGGAGAAGTGTCTGTTCAGATCCTTTGCCCATTTTTTGATTTGGTTATCTTCCTGGAGTGCAGTTGTGTGAGTTTTGTACATATTTTGGAGATCAAACCCTTGTCCAAGATATCATTGGCAAATACATATTGCCATGTGGTTGGATCCCTTTTCATTTTGCTGTTGCTTTCTTTAGCTGTGCAAAAGCTATTTATTTTTATGAGATCCCATTTGTTTATACTTTCCTTTATGTCCCTTGCTCTAGGGGACATATCAGTAAAAATATTGCCACATGGAATATCTGAGATTTTCCTGCCTTTGTTCTCCTCTAGGACTTTTATGGTGGTGTAACTTACATTGAGGTCTTTTAACCCTCTCGAGTTTATTTTTGTGTATGTGTAAGTTGATGGTTGAGTTTCACTTTTTTGCATGTAGCTATCCAGATCTCCTAACACCATTTGATGAAGAAACTATTTTTACTCCATTTTGTAGTTCTACCTTTTTGTTAAATATTAATTGACCATAGACTCATGGGATTATTTCTGGACTCCTCATTCTGTTCCATTTATCTATATGTCTGTTCTTATGCCAGTTCCAGACCGTTCTGATTGCTGTGGTCTTGTAATATAATTTGATGATGGGTGTGGTGATCCTTCTTACTGTGTTCTTTCTCAAAATTGCTGCAGCTATTCAGGGTCATTTATGGTTCCATATAAATTGTTGTATTGTTTGTTGTGTAACTATGAAATTGGTATTTTAATAAAAATTGCATTGAATCTATAAATTGCATTACATTTTGATGATGTTAATTCTTCTGATCCATGAACACAGTATATGCTTCCTTTTTTGTGTGACTTCCTTAATTTCTTTTTTTTTTATTGATGTTCAGATATAGTTGTCTCCATTTTCCCACCACCACTTACCCCCACTGGACCCACCCCTACTTCCTACCCTCAGTTTTATTCTCCTTTGGCTTTGTCTATATGTCTTTTATACATGTTCTTTTAGGACCCTTTCCCATGTTATTTCCCTTACTTTCTTTCTTCAGTGTTTTGTAGTTTTCTGAGTACAGGTCTTTTAATGCCTTCATTAGGCTTATTCCTAGGGTCTTTAAATTTCCTGTTGCTGCACCAAATGGATTTTTTTTTCCTGAATTCTGTTTCTAATATCTTGTTGTTGATGTACAGAAATGATTTTTGAATACTGACTTTGAATCCCATTGCTTTGCCAAATTCACTTATTAGGTCAAATATTTTTTGGTAGAATCTGTAAGACAGGGGTGTCAAACTCATTTTCACCAGGGTCACAGGAGCCTTGCAGTTGCCTTCAAACAGCCAAATGTCATTTTAGGACTGTATGAATGTAACTACTCCCTAACTAGGGGCAAGAAGCTCAACCATGCTACTGGGTAGAAACAAGGTGTTGGGCCCAATAAAACAAGGTGGCCCAATAAAACAAGGTGGAGGCCCAGATTCAACCTGCAGGCCTTGTGTTTGCCACCTGTGCTGTAGGGTTTTCTATGAATAATATCATGTCATCTGCAAACAATAACAATATTACTTTTTCCTTTCCCATTTTGAGGCCTTTTATTTCTTTTTCTTCTCTGATCACTGTGGCTAGGACTCCTTCATTAGGCTTATTCCTAGGGTCTTTAAATTTCCTGTTGCTGCACCAAATTGATTTTTTTCCCTGAATTCTATTTCTAATATCTTGTTGTTGGTGTGAAAGAAGTGGTTAAAGCAGACATTCTTGTTTTGTTACTGATCTTCTTAGGAAAGCTTTTAGTTTTTGCCCATTGAGTATGATGTTGGCTGTAGGTTTCTCATATATGACCTTTATTATGTTGAGGAACACTCCTTCTATTCCCACTTTGCTGAAAGTTTTTATTATAATGGGTGTTCTAACTTATCAAATGCTTTTTCCACATCTATTGATATGAACATGTGATTTTTGTCTTTCCTATTATTTATGTGATGTATTACATTTATTGGTTGTGAGTGTTGTACCATCCTTGCATCACCAGGATGATACTCACTTGATCATGTTGTGTAATCTTTCAAATGTTACAGGAGACCATTCTGCATGATGTGGGTCCAGCTTCCACTTGGAGATGCATGGGACCCATGCCCACAGATAGGTTCTCCCATGGGGAACCAGGCCTACAATGTACCTAGGCTGCTTTGAGACTAGGTTTTGCTAAAACTCCCTCACCCTGAATTGAGGCAGCAAGTGCCTACTGTAACTTTCTAAAGTCTGTGCTAAACCTCCCCAGTATAGAGTGTAACCAGTTCAACGTCTTTTCCCTTTGCATTTGCAAAGATCCTTCTTCTGTGATGCAATTAGCGGCGTCATCTACTTTGTTTCCCGTAAAAGGTAACCACCTAAAGCAAATCCATGATAGTAAATGAGGACCATCATGTAATGTGCTGGGAAAAGCAATGAAAGCTTGTGAAGTCAAAGGTCGAGGCTTTTTCTCCCCTTGAGAGAGAAGCCATGTCATCCCTTTTTCTCCACAGGACTAAGTAGTCCATGTGAATTTCTCATATCTCATCCACAATGTGGTGGACCTCAGAAGCTGGGGTCTGCATCAAAATGTATTGCTGGATGAGGTTTGTCAATTTTTTTTCAGGATTTTAGTATCTGTGTTAATCAGCAATAATGGCCAATAGTATTCTTTCCTTGTTTTGTCTTTATCTGGCTTTGTAGTTAGGATGATGCTGGCTTCATAGAGTTTGGGAGTCTTCCCTCTTCCTGGATTCTTTTTTTTTAATAATACAAAAAGGATAAGGGTTAGCTCTTCATTAAATGTTTTATAGAATTCTCCTGTGAAACTGTTTGGTCCACAGCTTTTGTGTGCAGGGAGTATTTATTATTATTATTATTATTATTATTATTATTATTATTATTACTTCAATTTCACCAGCTCTTATCAGTCTGTTCAGGCTTTCTGCTTCTTCTTCATTCAGATTTGGAAGGTTGTATTTTTCTAGAAATTTATCCATTTCACCTAGGGTTTTAAATTTCTTGGCATATACTTCTTCATAGTAATTTCTCACAATCCTTTTTATCTGTGTGGTATCAGCTGTAATCTCTCCTCTTTCATTTCTGATTTTATTTATTTGGATCTTTTCTCTTTTTTCTTGATGAGTCTCCTTAAATCTTGTTGATTTTATCTTTTCAAAGATTCAGCTCCTGGAGTTACAGATCATTTGAATTGCTCCTTTAGGCTCCATGTCATATAATTCTGCTCTGATCTTCATTGTTTCCTTCCTTCTGCACTTTCTGGGCTTTGTTTGTTGTTGTTCCTCCATTTCTTACAGATATAAGGTTAGGTTTTTTATTTGAAATATTTCTATCTTTTTTAGATAGGCCTGTATTTCTATGAATTTCCCTCTCAGGACTATCTTTGCTGTGTCCCGTAAGTTTTGGACTGTTGTGTGTTCATTTTTATTTGTTTCCAGAAACTTTCTCTTTTTTAAATTTATCTCATTATTAACTTATTCATTGTTTAATAGCATGCTATTCAGTCTCCATGAATTTGAGTGTTTTTTGAGTTTTTTCCTTTAGGATGTTTTCAGGCCCTTGTGGTCCAAGAAAATGCTTGATATGACTTCAATTTTCTTGAATTTGTGGAACCTTGTTTTGTGTCCTATGATGTGGTCTATCTTTGAAAATATTCCATGTGCATTTGAAAAGAATGTGTGTTTTGCTTCTTTGGGATGAAAGGCTCTATATATATCAGTTAAGTCCACTTGATCTGAGGCATTGTTTAATGCCTCAATATCCTTGTTGATATTTTTTTTTGTAATATGTATGCATTTCTTGCAGTGAGATATTAAAAATCTCCTCGTTTAAGTGTTGCTGTCTGTATCTTTCTTGAAGTCCTCCAAGATTTTCCTTATATATTTGGATGCTCTTATATTGGGTGCATGTATATTTACAATGTTTATGTCTTCTTGACGAATTCTTCCCTTGAGCATTATGAAGCATTATTCTCTGCCACTTTTTATTCTCTGCCACTTTTTATGGCCTTTGTTTTGAAGTCAATTTCAGCTTTGTTTTTCTCCTGCCCATTTGCTTGGAATATTTTTTTCCAACCCTTCGCTTTCAGTCTTTGTGGACTTTTTTTTCTGAGGTGGGTTTCTTGTAAGCAGCATATGTGTGGGTCATGTTTTCTTATCCATTCAGCTACGCTGTTTCTTTTGACTGGATCATTTAATCCATTAACATTTAAGGTTATTGTTGATAAATACTTATTAATTTTTCCTCCTTTGTTTCTGTGTTCATCTCTCTCTTGCTTGTTTTCATCCTTTTCTTAAAGCAGTCCTTTTAACATATCTTGTATTGCTTGTTTAGTGGAGGTTTATTTTCTCAGTCTACTTTTGTCTGTGAAACTCATTTCACCTTCCATTTTGATTGAGAACCCTGTTAGGTAGAGTAGTCTAGGCTGAAGGCTTTTGCTTTTCATTACTTGGAATATTTCCTCCAATTCCCTCTTGGTTTATAGTGTTTCTATTGAGAAATCAGCTGCTAGACTTATCGGAGCTCCTTTGTATATTACTTCTTGTTTTTCCCTTGCTGCTTCTAAGATTCTCTCTTTGTCTTTAAAACTTGGCATTTTAATTATGATGTGTCTTGGAGTAGGCTTCTTTGGGTTCATTTTGATTGGGACCCTCTGTGGTGGCTGAACTTGCATGACCCTTCTCCTCTGCAGGTCAGGAAGTTTTCTGTCATTATTTTTTCAACCAGGGTTTCTACCCTTTGCTCCTTTTCTTCTCCTTCTGGTATTCCTATGATTTCAATGATGTTGCATTCCATGTTCTCTTGCAATTGCCTTAAGCTACCTTCATATTTTTAGTCTTTTTTTTTATGTGTTTGCTCCACCTGGGAGTTTCATTCTACCTTGTCTTCCAGCTCACTCTGCTTCATCCAGTCTGCCTGTATTTCCTTCTAGTGTATTTTTTTTAATTTTAGAAATTTTATTCTTCCTTTCTTTCTGGTGCTTATTTATAGTTTCTATTTTCTTTTTCATACTGTTGTAGTTCTCACTCAGTTCCTTGTAGCCGTCAGTGAGTTCTTTGAGCATCCTTATAACCATTATTTTGAATTCTATATTTGATAGTTTGCTTGCCTCCATTTCATTTAGCTCTTTTACTGGGGAGTCTTATATTCCTTTCAATTGTGGATTCTTTCTTTGTCTCCTCATTTTAGGTGTCTCTTTTTTTTTTGTTTCTGTGATTCCCAATGCTCTGCTTTTCCAGCTGTCTTCATAGGGTGAACTTCTGTGGTTGGAATTCTCTGGTACTTAGTGGTGAAGTCTGTTTGATCTCCTTGTTTGGATGTTTTAGGGTTGTTCTTTCTTTCATTTGTGTGTGCTCTTATTGTAAATGAGGTTTTCCTGTTGGTGGCTCTTTTGTTGGTAGGTTCTCCCTTCCACTGAATTTACTGGTATTCACAACTTACACCTTGTCTTGTATGTGATCAGGGGTAAGACAATGGTGAAATGGAGTAAGACAGCTGGAGAGTATTCTGTGGGATTGAAAATACTAATAAGTAGAGTTCAGAGAGGAGATCCTTTGGAGAAGTACAGCAATAACTGTGATATTTCACCCAACTAACCACTTTTTATAAAAGGTAAAAAAGAAATAAGACTCTTATTAGAAGGGAAGATGAATGTGAGCTGACTGTTGAAAGCAGAGCATTTATGTGAGGTTAGATGTTGAGATATAGTGAGAGTAAGGGATAGAAACTTGGCGAACTGTATGAGAGAATCAAGTTAACCACAACAGTAACAAAGGGAAAATGGAAAAATGAATTAAGACCAGGGATAGGTGCTGTGTGGGATTTGGAATACAAATAATGTGATAAGAAATATATAATCTGAATAAAAAGTGAAAAACTGAGAGTAGTGCATTATTGGAATATGAGTGGGGTGAAAGAAGAAAAATAAGGATGCAATATGGAAGGGGTAATAAAACCAATCAAACAATGAGATCAAACAAACCAACCAAAGGGGAAAAAAACTAAACAGAAAGAAAGGATAAAAATAAAAATACAAAATGAAATAAATAAACAATTAAAAATAAAAATAACAAAAAAATGGAAGTTCTGAAGGATAGCAAAGTGAACTTTGTCTCAGTTGTTGGTGTTAGCCTTCTGACTTCTTTCTGAATCTGTCTTTGGTCTTTTCTCAGCTCCAAGTCTTATTTTCTTAACACTTGGGAGAAAAAAATTCTCCTACTGACTTTAAACCTGGGAAGTGGGTTTTTCTGGATGTTGTAGGTAGAAGGTGGTTAAGCTCCATTTCTTTTTCTTTTTCCTTTCCTGTGTTTCCGTGAGGATAGGAGCTCAGTCTGGGCTACAATATTCACAGGTGTCCAGTTTCCATTCCACACCCTCAGAGCTTTGTGTGGCCCACTCTGTCCACTATTCATATGCATCAGGTCAGTGCCTATAGTCCATCTAATTGTGCAACCCTTTGATATTAGTCCATGAGGTGCACTGAGTAGGAGCAAGTCACACCTCTCCTTCTCCCTCTTTGTTGGCCTGGACCTGTACATGCACCAAGTCCCTTCTGGCAGTTTAGTTCCCCTATTGAATTAAGTCTCTCTAGGTGTTGCTACTTCTTTGAGCCCCTGCTGCCCCCTTTTGATCAATCTGTGAGGTGCTCTGAGTGGGAGTTAATTGTACCCTTCCTCCTCCCTCTTTGCTGTCCCAGCAGCTGTGTGAGAGAGGTCCTTGCACAACAGTTGACAGCCTTTTTTGAGTGAATTCCTCTTGTTTGTGGCAGGCCATTCCTAAAGAACACTGGGTTTTCCACACAGACCAACTCTCTGACCACTCCAGAGACTACCTGGGTCACAGCCAGTCAAGTCCTATGTCTTATCCCATCTCCATGTGTCACTTGGCTCTGTGATTTCTCTGGTACTGTCCCAGCCAGCAACCACAGTCCCAGACAGGTACACCACCAGCTGTGTGTCTCTTAACTGCATCTTTACCCCCCAGTGATTTTAAGCATCCAGGTTTCTCCTACACAGGTCTGTGAACTCTTAATTCTGGGAGGGAAGGGAGCTGCCAAGTCACAATCATTGACTCAACTCTCCTTCAAAGCTTCCACAACAGCCATGCTTCTCCATGCAGGGCCCTGACACCATCCCATCGACTTGCAAAATTTCCTTACCATCTGCTTTTAAACATCCTCTGCAACCTTTGGCTTCCAAACTTCACATTCACAGTGATTTCTTAGAAATGAACCTCACTTCACTGCTGTGAAATCTGCAGCATCCAGAACCTTCATGTATCAGGGAAGGTGCTGGATTCATGAATGCTCTCCCTGGTCCAAAGAGAAATGTTTCACTTTGTGTATCAAATCTTCTTTAGTCAATCATGTATCAAAGGACACTGGGGTTGTTTTCATGTCTTGCCTATCATAAATAATGCTATAATGAACACATAGGTGTTCATATATCCTTACAAATAAATGCTTTCAAAAATTTTAGGTGAATACCAACTGAGAGATTGCTGGGTCATATGGTAACTTTTTTTATTTTTTTATTGTTGACAAAAATGTCCCCATTTTCCCTTTTATGCCCCCCTGCATTCAGCCTTTGCCCCACACTCTGGCCTTCAACACATCTGTGTCAGTGGGCTATGCATGTATAATATGAGGACATATATATTCTTTAGCTAATCTCTTCCAGTCCTTCCTAATCCCCTCCCTTCTAATATCTTTCAGTCTGTTCAATGTACCCATGCCTTTGCTTTTATTTTGTTCATTAGGTTCCACATATGAATGAAATGATATGGTGTTTGTCTTTCTCTGACAGGCTTATATTGCTTAGCTTAATAATGTCTACATCCACAAATTTTTGTTGCAAAGGATGAGTGCCTTCTTTTTACAGCTGCATAGAATTTCATTGTGTAAATGTACCACATCTTTTTTTCTTTATACTCTCATCTAGTGATGGGCACTTCAGCTGTTTCCAGATCTTGAGTATTGTAAATAATGTTTCTATAAACATAAAAGTGCATATATTAATTCTGATTGGTGTTTTGGGATTATTAGAAGATAGTCCCAAAAGTGGGATTGCTAGGTCAAATGGCAGTACAATTTTAAATTTTTTGAGGAAATTTGGTACTGTTTTCTACTGTGGCTGCACAAGTCTTCATTTCCACCAGCAGCGTACTAGGGTTTTGTTTTCTTCACATCCTCTCCAGCACTTGTTGTTTATTGATTTATTAATAGTAGCTATTCTGACAGGTGTGAGGTAACACCTCATTGTATTTTTAGTTTGCATCTCTCTCATGATTAGTGACTGAGCATTTTTTCATACATCTTTTGGCTAAGTGTACGTCGTCTTTCTAGAAGTGGCTATTCAGGTCCTTTGCCCATTTTTTAATTGGATATTTGTCTTCCTAGTATTGAGTTGTATAAGTTCATTATATATTTTGGAAATGAACCCCTTATCAGATATCATTGGTGAATAGGTCCTCCCATACAGTGGGTTCTGTTCTCATTTTGTGAATGGTTTCTTTTGCTGTGCAGAATCTTTTTAGTTTGATATAATCTCATGTTTTTATTTCTCCTTTGTTTCTCTTGTCCTAGAGGATTTAGCAGCAAAATATATTGCTACATGAGATGTCTGTAATTTTACTGTGTATGTTTTCTTACAGGATTTTATAGTTTCATAACTTACATTTAAGTGTTTTATCAATTTAGAGTTTATTTTTGTGTGTGGTACAAGTTAGTAGTCTAGTTCCTTCCTTCCTTCCTTCCTTCCTTCCTTCCTTCCTTCCTTCCTTCCTTCCTTCCTTCCTTCCTTCCTTCCTTTCTTTCTTCTTTCTCCCTCTCTCTCCCTCTCTCTCTCTCTCTCTCTCTCTGTGTCAGTCCAGTTTCCCAACACGATTTATTAAAGAGACTTCTCACTCCGTCATATGCTTTTGCCTCTTTTGTCAAATGTTAAATGACCATAAAGGTGTGGCTTGATTTCTGGGCTCACTGTTGTGTCCCATTGATCTATGTGCCTGTTCTTATGTCAGTATCAGGCTGTCTTGTTTACAATGGCTTTGTATTGTAGAATAGCTTAATATCTGGTATTATGATCCCTCCATCTTTGTTCTTTCTCAATATTGCTGAGGCTATTTGGAGTCTTTTTAGATTCCATATAATTTTTGAAATATTTGTTGTAGATATGTGATATATGCTATTGGTATTTTAATAGAAATTTCATTGCATTTATATATTGCTTTGGAAATATGGACATTTTAATGATGTTAATTCTTCTAACATGTACATGGTATATGTTTCCACTTTTTTGTGCCTTCTTCAATTTTTTTCTTGAATATCCTGTAGTTTTCCAAGTACAGGTCTTTTACCTCTTTGGTTAAGTTTATTACTACATACCTTAATTCTTGTTGTTGTTGCCATGGTAAATAAGATTGTTTTCTTAGTTTATTTTTCTCATAGTTCATTATTGTTGTATAAAAGTGCTACCAATTTCTGGATATTAATTTTGTATCGTGTTACTTTGCCAAATTTATTTATTACATCTAGTAGGTTTTGGTGAAGGTTTTTGGGTATTCCATGTACAACATTATGTCATCTGCTAATAATGGCATTTTTAATTTCTCCTTTCTCATTTGGATGCATTTTATTTTATCTTCTTATCTGATCAGTGTGGCTAACATTTTCTGTACTATCTTGATTAAGAGTGGTGAAAGCAGATATGCCTGTTTTGTTCCTGATCTTAAGGAAAACAATTTCAGTTTTTGCTCATTGAATAGAATGCTGGTAGGTTTATCATAGATGACCTTTGTTGTATTGAGGTATAATCCCTCTATTCTTACTTCACTGATAGTTTTTATCATAAATGTATACCGGACTTTATTGAATGTTTTTATGCATCTACTGATATGATCATATAATTTTTATTTTTCCTTTTGTTTATATGATGCATCATATTTATTTATTTGTAGGTATTCTACCACATATATCCTGGAATAAATCTCACTTGATCACAGTGTCTGATCTTCTCAATGTATTGCTGGAACAAATTTGCTAATGCTTTATTTAGGATCTTAGCATCTATGTTTATTAGGAATATTGAACTATAACTTTCTTTTTCTGCCATGCCTTTATCTTGTTTTGATGTTAGGATAATGATGGTGTCATAAAGAGTTTGGAAGTCTTTCCTCTTAAATTTTTGGAATAGTGTGAGGAAGATAGGAGTTAGTTTTTCTTTGAAGGTTTAGTGAAATTCACCTGTGAAGCCATGAGGTGAAGTTTTTTGTTTGCTGGGAGTTTTTTTCTTTTTTATTGTTGTTCAAGAACAATTCTCTCCATTTTCACCCCACCACGTCCTACTGCCGTACCCATCCCACCCCTCACCCTGAAACCCAGCCTCTTTGGCTTTGTCCATGTATCCTTCATACATGTTCTTTGATGTCCCCACTATTATCCCCTATTATCCCTTTCTCCTCTCCTCTCTGGTTACTGTCAGACTGTTCTTTATTTCAGTCTCTCTGGCTATATTTTGCTTGTTTGTTTGTTTTGTTGATTATGTTCTATTATTACTTCAATTTTATTAGTTGTTATCTGTCTATTCAGGTTTTCTGGTTATTCCTGATTGAATTTTGGAAGATTTTACATTTCTAGGAATGTATCCATTTTGCCCAGGTCATCCAATTTGTTGGCATGTAGTTGTTTATAGTATTTTCTTAAAACCTTTTGTATTTCTGTGGTGTTTGTTGTTACTTTGTTTCTTTCATTTCTGATTTCATTTATTTGTGTCCTTTCTCTTTGTTTCTTGAAGAGTCTGGCTAAAGGATCATCAATTTTTTCTTTTCAAAGAATCAGCTCTTAGTTTCACTTTTTAAATTAGTTTTTGGTGTCTTTTATTTATTATGGCACTGATATTTATTACTTTCTTCCTTCTAATTACTCGGCTTTGTTTTTTCTTTCTAGTTCTTTTAAGTGTAAGATTAGATTATTTTTCTTGCTTTTTGAGGTAGGCCTATAATGTTTTGAACTTCCCTCTTAGGACTGTCTTCTCTGTGTCCCATAGATTTTTGGTTACTGTGTGTTCATTTTAATGTGTTTCCAGATAGTTTCCCGTTTCTTCCTTGATCTCTTTGTTTAATAACATACAATTTAGCCTCTTTTGTTTAAATGTTATTGAAGCTTTTTTTTTAATATAGCTGATTTTTAGTTTCATGGCATTCTAATCCTAGAAGATTCTTGTATGATTTCAATCTTCTTGAATTTGTTAAGACTTATTTTGTGTCTTAACATGTGGTTTACCTTTGAAAATGTTACATGTGCACTTGAGAATAATACATATTCTGCTCCTTTGAGAAAAAAAAATGTTCTGTATATATCAGGTAAATTTCTCTGATGTAGATTGTCATTAAAGGTCATTTTTTCCTGTTAATTGTTTTGTTTGGAGATCTACCCATTAATATCAGTGGTGTGTTAAATTTCCCTACTATGACTGTATTGATGTTGAGCTCTCCTTTAAAGTCCAATAAGATTTTTTAATATATTTAGGTGCTCCTACATTTGGTGCATATATGTTTTCCATGGTTATATCCTCTAGCTGGGTTTATCCCTTTAATATTATTTAGTGACCTTCTTTGTCTCTTTTTATGGCCTTTGTTTTGAAGTCTATTTTGTCAGATAGAAGTATTCTGCCCCAGGTTTTTTTGTTTGTTTGTTTCCATTTACATGGAATTTTTTTTCCATTCCTTTACTTTCAATCCATGTGAACCTTTTGTTCTTAGGTAGGTCTCTTCTGGACAGCATATACACATATACATAGGTATATATTACATATGTATATATACATATATATGTAGATACGTGTGTATATATTATCTCACCTTTTCTTATTCATTCAGCTTCCTTATGTTTTTTATTGAAGCATTTAATCAATTACATTCACATTCAAGGTTACTATTGATAGGTACTTATTTATTGCCATTTTTATTCTTTTTTATTGCATTTATTTATGTTCAGAGATGGGGAGAGAGGGAGAAAGAGGGAGAGAAATATCAATGTGTGGTTGTCTCTCACATGCCCCCCCAATGGGGACCTGACCAGCAACCCAAGCATGTGTCCTAGACTGAGAATTAAAGTAGCAACCCCCTGGTTCACAAGCTGGCACCCAAACCACTGAGCCACACCAGCCAGGGCACATTTTTAATCTTTATGCCTATGTTCTTCTTTCCATTTCCTCTTCTTAAATTAGTCTTCTTAAAATTTCTTCAATGCTGATTTGGTGGCAATGAGTCCCTTTATCCTTTTTTTTTTTTTCTGAGAAACTCTTCACTTCATCTTCAGTTTCAATGATTGCCTTGCTGGATAGAGTAGTCTTGGTTTCAGATCCTTGTTTTTCATTACTTTAACTACATCATGCCATTATGTTCTGGTGTAATGTTTCTGTTGAGAAATAAGCTGACAGCCTTATGAGAACTCCCTTGTAAATAACTAACTGCCTCTCTTGCTGTCTTTAAGATTCTTTCTTGTCTTTAACATTTGCAATTTTAATTATGATATGTCTTGGTGTGGGTCTCTTTGGCTTCATCTTGATTAGGACTCTGTGCTTCCTGACTTGTGTGATTTTTTTGTTTACCAGATTTAAAAAGTTTTCTGTTATTTTTCAAAAAGGTTCTCTATCCCTTGCTCTCCTTTTTCTCCTTGTAGTACCCTTATGATGTAAGATATTGTTATTTTTCATGTTGTACCAAACATCCCTTAAACTGTCCTCCTGCTTTTTAATTATTTTTTTCCTTTTGCTATTTAATTATTTTTTTAAATTGTCTTCTAATTTACTTATTTTACTCTGTGCTTCATGCAACCTGATTTTTTTCTAGTGTATTCTTTATTTCAGATGTTATTCTTTTTTTTCTGACTGGTTATTTTTTTTATGGTTTCTGCTTTTTTTTATAATGCTGTGGAACATCCTTATAACATTTACTTTGATGTCTGGTTCTGATTTTGCTCCTTTTCTGGAGGTCCCTCCTGTTCTTTTATTTGGCCTCTTTCTTTGTCTTCCGATTTTGGTTGTATTTTTGTGTTTGTTTCTATGTGTTAAATAAAATTGTTGTGACTCTTAGACTTGGTGGGGTTTCCTTCTATAGTAGGTGTCCTATGGGTCCCAGCAGTGTAAGTCTCCTTGATCCCTGACCTTCATGTTTTAAGAATAACCTTTGTATGAGTATGTGGGCATTCCTTTCGTAATCAACTTCTGATTACTTTGTCCCATTCATGGGTAGACTCAACTCTCAGGCTGATTGACTGTGAGTCCCAACCTTGATTACTCTGTGCACATTGTTGTTCAGGTGCTAAGACAACAAAACAAAACAAGGTAAAGCAAAACAAAACTGAATATAACAACAGAAATACAAACCACTGTGAACAACAAAAAAGGAGAAAAAAAAAGCCAAACAGAAAATAATATGACAGAAAACAAAAAGAATTAAAGAAAGAAAAAATAAAAAAGAGAATATTAAATGCAAGAAAGAAGTAAAAAAAATAAGAGTAATAGATATAAAGAGAGAAAATAAAAATAAAGTATAGAAAAATTGTTAGGAAGAATTAAAAAGACAAGATACATAGAGTAAGAAAAGGAAATAGAGAATAAGAGATATGAAAAAAGAGAAGAAAAATTTAAAAAAAGGTTGATAAGAAATAAATGGGTTCACCTCAGCAGATTGCTGTGCTTCCAGCAATCACCCTCAGATACACTGTTTGTGAAGCCCATTTCATCTTGCTCCACTGTTGTCCAAAGCTGATTTGTCTTGCTTATCCTGGGCCTCCCTAGAAGTTCCCTGTTGCAAGCTAATACCAGATGCTGTCACATTCAGCCCTTAGCAAGCTTGTCAGTATGGAGCTTCTAGTAGACTGTGAGGTAGGGCCTTCAGAGCCCAGGGGTTGGTTCAGCCTCTGGTGTAGCCCTTTGAATGTCCCTTCTGTGAGCTGTTTCCCCTTCCCCCATGAACTGCACTCAGCAAGAGTACCTGAGACCTGGTAGCAGGAATCCAAACAGTCTCTTGAGTGGTGCTCACACCCTGTAGGGTCAGGGGGACTGACACTGCCTCTCCTTCCCATGGCTATATGGGCTAAACTCACTGAAGAACATGGTTCTGTTTCTGAGTCATGCAGCTGCAGAGTCCATCACACACCTGTCTGACTCCCAGGCAGAAGCCCACTGAGACGCAGTTTCAAAAACCTAGGTTCATATGGTTCACTGGCACCTCCATGCAGCCTAACCAAGCAGAAGCAGATAAAAAAAATCAGGCCCTTTTGGCGTTCCAATCTCTGTACATGTGCTGGTGACAGCAGGGTAGGGTCAAAACTTCTAGCTCTGTCTGGACTCTGAACATGCTAAATGCCCCACTCCCTCAAGCTGTGTAACCAATCAGGGCAGACAAAATTTCCAGCCCCCTGCTTTACCCCTTTGCCTTGGAAAACTGCAGAACAGGAAAGACAGTGATTCAATAAGTGTGGGGAAGGGCATCATCTGTGCCCTTGATGTGGGTGAAAGTGGTCTTCTTCATGCCTCACCATCCACATACCAACCATCTCTCTGCCCAAAGTTATTCTATAGACTCGAGAACCCCTCAAATATCACTGCTAAATGTACCAAGCAGACCCCCTCCTCCAGCCCAGAACTGCCACATGGCCCTTCCAGCTGTCACAGATTACAGCAAACTTCCAAAGCTAGTGTTTTAACAATGGGCTTGCTTTTTCCCTGGGATAGTACACTCCAAGTGTCCCATGTAAATCAAATCCCCATTGATTCCTACCACCCAATGATACATAGGGGGCCCTTCCCATCTCCTGTTGCTCTGGATTGAAGACACCTGTGTGGAGGGAGGGAGACCCAGAACTTTAATATCCCTCTGGTTTCTCAGACAAAGGGGCAAGGGGCCTTACTCTCTCTTTGTCTCCTCCCACCTTCCTCCACACTTCTGTTTATACCATTTTAGATCAGCTGCACTTCAAATGATTTTTCAATATGATTCATCTGAGGTTTAGTTGCAAGTCAGGTCCAAGGCTGGGAGCAAGAAGACAGAGGTTTCAAACACTTTGCAGCCATCATTGGGATTCTCTTTTATTTTTAAGTTTTTGAGGAGTTTCCATACTGTTTTCCAGTAGCTATAAAAATATACATTTCCACCAACATTTTATGTGTGTTTATTTGTCTTCACAACCTCTTCGATATTTATTGTTACTTTTCTTGCTGCTAATAGCCAGATAATTATTTATTAACACTGATCTTATTGAGTTTCAAGTTGTAAGAGCAGTTAGTCATATGACTGTAACACAATAATTTCTTCTTTAACAGAGTAATATCTTTACCTGGGAAGATATTTCATCCTGAAAACAGGCATTGCACTTGCAAGAAAAACAGATCATGAACTAAGGTAACTAGAACTTGAATAGCACCTGCTTTGTTCTTGCTAGAAACTAAAGGATCTTTTGCATCATGTTCACAGAAAGGTAAAGTGGTACATCTTGAGTAGCAGCCCTCCAGTTCTACCTGAAGTTCAAGTAGTTTTGACATATTTTTTATTGTTCAATTATACTTGTCCCCAATGTTCCCCCATTATTCTCCCCTGCTCTACACACCCTACCTGCCACATTCAATCCTACCCCCTCATTGTCTCTATCCATAGGTACTTTACACATGTTCCTTGACTTGAACCTTCTGCTACTTTCCCACGTTATCCATCTTGCCCCTCTCCTCTGGTTACTGTCAGTTTGTTCTTTACTTCCCATCAGTAAATGAGTGGATCAAAAAACTGTGGTACATTTACACAATGGAATACTATGACTCAGAAAGAAAGAAGGAACTCCTACCCTTTGCAACAACACAGATGGATCTGGAGAGCATTATACTAAGTGAAATAAGTCATGCAGTGAAAGACAAATACCATATGATTTCACCTATAAGTGGAACAAACAAAACAAAACAAACAAGCAAGCAAAATAGAACCAGAGACATGGAAATGAAGTTTTGACATATTTTTT
>PVIA01016299.1:0-19458 GCA_004024845.1 Tonatia bakeri | reverse complement strand
TTGAATGTGTAGATTGCTTTGGGTAGTATGGACATTTTAATGATATTAATTCTCCCAATCCATGAACATGGTATATGTTTCCATTTGTTTGTGTCTTCCTTGATTTCTTTCCTCAGTGGTATATAGTTTTCTGAATATAGGTCTTTTACCTCTTTGGTTAGGTTTATACCTAGGTATTTTATTTTTCTTTTTGCTATTTCAAATGGAATTTTTTCCTTGATTTCTGCTTCTGCTGTTTCATTGGTGATGTACAGAAATGCCTTTGATTTCTGGATATTGACTTTGTATCCCGCTGTTTTGCCAAATTCGTTTATTGGGTCAAGCAGCTTTTTGGTAGAGTCTATAGGATTTTCTATGTACACTATCATGTCATCAGCAAACAATGACAGTTTCGTTTCCTCCTTTCTGATTTGGATGCCTTTTATTTCCTTTTCTTGTCTGATTGCTGTGGCTAAAACTTCCAATACTATATTGAATAAAGGTGGTGAAAGTGGTGTCCATAAGGTTTTTAAAAAAGAATCAAAGTGACTTGTTTTGTTGCTATAAAATAAAGCAGTTATAAAGAACACTGAGAGTTTTAGAGGCATAGCCATGGACTTAGCTATTCTGTGTTGAAACTGTCAACTTTGTTCCATGACCTAAGCAAGGAAGCATATGAATCAATGAGGGGTGGCAGAACTAGGGATGATGGTAGACACTGGTAGAACTAAATGACCCCTGTATGACAATCTGATTTTCAAACTGAGTCAAAGGAGCCCCAGAGGGCATCCCAAAGAGGCACGAAAGTCCGCCTGTTTGTGAGGGGGAAGTTGACCCAGCAGAACACTCTTCCTCCTCCCTCATTCAGTCAGAGCCAAACTGCTTCTACATATTTATTTTTATATTCGGCATTTATGTAAGATTTCTTCCAAAGAAAGGAGGCAGCAGCCCTGGTGAAGAGTACAAACAAGCTCTGTTAATAACTAACTGTGAGAGTTAGGAACATCCCTCAACTAAGATTGCTGACCTTAGATTGCTCATCTGTAAAATGGGAACTTCACAGGATTGTTGTGGAGATTTAATGAGATAATGCATGTAAAAAAAGACTGATCCACAGCACATAGCATGCACATGATAAGAAATTAATAAATATTGATTGTGGTTGTTATTTTAAAGGGTTTTATAAAATTAAATAGTTTTGTAAGTAAATATAAAAGGTTTCGTGACAGAGAAGTTTGGAAACCAATATCCCTATTCATCAAACACAGTACCCAAGTATAAGGACATTCCCAATATGATGGGGGATTGGTCTTTCCCCCAAAAAAGACTGGCCTCAAGGCTAAGACTTGACTCAGTTCTGGAGAATTATTCCTCAGCTAGATGAAAATAGTCACAACTGGAGCCCAGTCACTGCTTTCCCAGCCCCTCCCCACCACACACTTAGGCCCCACCTTCCTATCAGGTGGCCCCTGCCAGTTTGCTTACAGAGAGGTGGAGTCCACAAGAACCCTCCTTCTTCTCCATCCTGAAGACTTGGGCTCCGTGACCTTCCTCTATCTTGCTGACATTGGAGCATCCTGAGAAGGCACCTTCCCTCAGGATCCAATGGTGAGCCTTCAGGAAGCAGCTTCTCAGGACCACCTCAATTTTCTGTGGCTTGCAGTGCAGGGCCACCAATACTCCGGACAGTTCTGCGGGAAGACAAGAACCAGGGTAAGGGCCCTCTGAGGCTGCTGGGATGATGCCGTGGGAAGGGACACTGGTTCTAATGTGGGTGGAAGAGACACTGTGGGGCTATTAGCCCAACCCACAGTGACTCCTTTAAACAAAGACTCTCCCTCACAGGAGGTGAGATCCTGTACCATGATTGTACGGGGGGATGCAGCCTTGGGTGATCCCTTTGCAGGTTCTTTCCCAAGAACTGGGCCTAAAAGGAGATGGCATCAAGCTTGAGAGTCATGAGGCTGCCATGTTGGCTGAGAGACAGGAAAAGCCTGTGTGTGGAGAGAGGAACTAAACAGGTGCAGGTGCCCAACGGGAGAAGAAGATTGAGAAGGGAGAGAGGCGACCTCCTGGTTCCTGCTACTTTCACAATTCCAAGTCCTAGTCCCTGGAGAACTTGGTTGGAGCCTTGGCCTCCGTCAGACACCCTTATTATAATAAATTCTCCTGTTTTCCCTTAGCCAACCCAGTTGATTTCTGTTACTTATCTGGCAAGATTATTTTTGAAGATATTAATTTGTTTTGTCTTTGATTTTAATCCCATTCCAAAAGGTAGTTGGGCTATGGGGGGTTTTTAAGAGGCCTAAACTGCTCAAAGTTAATGGCTCTTCCTGTCTTATAAAAGCCTAAACCCCAAGAGACAGAGCTGAGGGAGGGGATGGAGGGAGCTCCTTTGAGAGCCACGAGGGGGAGGGGTCAGAGTCTTCAAGTCCTCCTCAGTACTTCTTAGTTTCGTGAGCCAATGATTTTGTTTTATTTCGCTTCATGTTTTCCAGTTTTTGAAATGTACTTATTTACTTTGCTCAAGCCAGTTCGAGTTGGTCTTCTACCAGTGGCACCACAAGGTGTCCTGACAGATGTCAAACACTGGTGCTTTTCAGATGAGGAATGAGAAACTAACACTTAACCCTGCCCTTCTTTCTGTGCCCGCTCTCTTCTCATGTGTTCTGTTGTATTTGGGAGGAACTGCTTAATGGTTTGTCACTAAAAAATAAAGGAAATCCTGTTGTAAAACATGTCTGGATTTGCTCCATCATTTTGAATTTAAGTATTTTTTTCCTTTTCTTTTTAAAAAAGCTCATTGCCTTTATCTTGATAGCATGTTTGGTCAGAGAGATGGGTAGCAATTTAAGAGCAGGTACTTTGTACCAGTGTGTGTTGGTGGGTGTGGCAGAGTTTAAGCCAATCTCATACATTTCTGCTATTGCAGTTAATACAATGTGATACGGAGTGCCAAATAATAATATTAATAAGGGCTAACACTCAAGCTCTAACACTATGAAATAAATGTACTCTTATTGTTCCCATAAGAAGAAAATGAGAGATAATTCAAACCCAGGTAATCTGTTTTGCAGAGTCAATGTACTTACTCACAGGGAAAAATTAACATAAAGAAGCCGTCTTGGTCCTTGGCTGCTGTGGCTCAGTGGTTTGAGCACTGGCCTGTGAACCAAAGGGTCACTGGTGCAATTCCCAGTCAGGGCATATGTCTGAGTTGCAGGTCAGGTCCCCAGTAGGGGATGCTCGAGAGGCAGCCGCACATTGATGTTTCTCTTCCTTTCTTTCTCCCCCTTCCCCTTGCTAAAAATAAAGAAAGAAAATCTTAGAAGAAGAAGGAGAAGGAGAAGAAGAAGAAGAAGCAGCAGCAGAAGAAGCAGAAGCAGCTATCTTGGGCCCTGGCCAGGTAGCTCAGTTGGTTAAAGCATTATCCCAATATACTAAGGTTTGGGGTTCAATCCCCAGTCAGGGCACATACGAGAAGCAACCAATGAATGCATGAATAAGTGGAACAACAAATCGACATTTCTCTCTCTCTCTCCCCCTGCTTCCTCTATATAAAAATCAGTAAATAAAAAAAAATTTTAAGAACTGTGTCATTTTTTTTAAAGATTTTATTTATTTATTTTTAGAGAGGGAAGGGAGAGAGAGAGAGAGACAGAGAGACACCAATGTGCGGTTGCTGGGGGACATGGCCTGCAACCCAGGCATGTGCCCTGGCTGGGAATCGAACCTGCGATGCCTGGTTCGCAGCCTGCGCTCAATCCACTGAGCTACACCAGCCAGGGCAGAACTGTGTCATTCTTAATGCATGAGAACAATGATGATATACGTTATACTTTCTGTGGATGGACGTGTGCGGCATTGTGAGAGTGAGCACAGAAACCTCGGTCTTACCAAGAGGCTATGATGACATTTGAAAACCCTCTACTGTCCTGGCTGGTGTGGCTCAGTGGACTGAGCACTGTCCTGTGAACCGAAGGTTGCTGGTTTGATTACTGGTCAGGGCACATGCCTGGGTTTTGTCCCCAGTTGGGGGTGTGTGAGAGGCAATCAATGTATCTCTAGCACATCAATGTTTCCCTCCCTCTGTTTCTTCCTCCCTTTCTATCTCTCTAAAAAATAAATAAATAAAATCTAAAATTAAAAAAAAAAACCCTCCACTGAGCCACCTCATACTCAGAGTTTGACTAAATCTCTTAAATCCTCACTGGGTTGGACTTGTCATCCTGGTCACTTCTACCTGCCCAGCACTATTCAGCTCTCATCTGAATTCCCGGTCCTTTGCTACAGAACATACTCCAAGGTACTGTGCAAATGTTCCTCAACACAAGGAGCAGGGGACAGACGTGATTCTGGGGACAGACACTCTTGGAACATGCATGCTAAAGTCTGCTTTAAAAATGTGACTTTTTGGGGAGTAAAGGAGTAAAGGGGAGAAAACTGTACTTGAACAATCATTAAAATTAAAAAAAAATCTGACTTTTTAGGGAGTCACAGTGAAGAGTGGAATATTACAATTTCAAGGCTCTGAAAAGTCTTGCAGTCAAGAAATAGTTTTGTATAATCCAGTATTTCCCAAGTATATTTGACAATAGCACCATTTTTGTTAGTCTAATGTCTATTGAAACCCCATAGCATTGGTGTCCCACAAAATGTATTTTGGAAAATACTGGCCTATAGACTAAGCACTGCCCAGTTTTGAAGGTAATAGAAACTTCATCCCAAGGCTGGATTATCCAGTAGACCAGAGCAGGAGTGCGAAGAGGCATTTTTTGAAGTAATTTGATATTTAGAAAAGCAAAGTAATTATTTTAGGAAAATCAGAATTATGTTAAATTTGGATGTTTTGGGGGTTAGAATGATTTCAACTGTGGCAGACATATGTTTGGGGGACACTGTTATCTCTTTGGTTCCCAGGGCCCGGTTCCACCCTCCCAGAGGGCGGGCCTGGGTGTTGGTTGCACCACCTGGGGGAGGCCCTGTGAAGCCAGCCTTTCTCTGTTATCTGCCACACTGGTCTTGCCACAACAACAAGATTCTGGCCTCCTTTTCCTGGCTCGGCCCTCCAGGACTCTGCTGCGGCTGCAGCCTTTGTCTTTGGTATATCATCAGCTCCTTTCCCCAGGATGATTTCCTCTCGGGCCAGTAGTGAGAGTCTTAGGGGCAAGGGCGGACAAACTGTTGCCACCTCTGCTACAGACTGAACCTCTGTGTCCCCTGAACCCATAGGTGAAACCCTAATGTCCAAAACAATGCTATTAAGAGGTGAGGACTTTAGGAGGTGATTAGGTCATGAGGGTGGAGCCTTCATAAATGGGATAAGTATCCTTATAAAAGGGACGCCCCCCCCCCACCCCATCCAGCTCTGGTTTGCCCCTCCCACACTGAAGAAGGCAGCTGTCTATGAACCAGGACTCAGGCTCTCATCAGACACCAGATCTGCTGGTGCCTTGATCTTAGACTTCCAGCCTCTGGGACTGTGAGGACTAAATTTCTTTTGTTTATAAGCCAACCAGTGTATGCACTGTGTTGTAGCAACCCTAACTTACTAAGTACTGAGGCCCAGCTCTCTGTCCTCTGAATGGAGATTGTCTTTACCTGGACGGACTCTTTAGATGCCAATGTCTAATGGAACCTCACCCACCCTCCCATTCCCTCTGGGCCTTCGCAGTGCATGGTGTCCACTCTGGCCCCCACCCCTTCTTTGCTGTCCTGACGTGAGTTCCTCAGACTTACTGAGTGAGCGTAGTAGCTGTCATTGCACACACAGACTCCCTTGCTGTCTAGGTACTCGTCTGAAGCACAGGCTCCTGCTCCGGAACTGCTGGTCTCGGTGCGCTTAGGGGAAACTCGACTGGCCCCAGTCATGGCAGGGGGTTTTGTTGTCCCTGAGGAGCTGGGGACAAGGGGTGCTGAATGAACAGCTGTTATCTCAGGTGGCTGGGCTGTTGCAGGGCCAGCACTGGGGGCTGATTCCACTGCCCCGGAGGGTGTCTGTGTGGTGATGCTGTAACGTGTTTCAGACAGCATGCCTGGTGTGGGGGCTATTGTTGGAGTTGGGGGTTGTGCAGCTGTAGTTTCCCCTTCCTGAGTCCCAGACATGGTTGTCCTGAGAACAGTTGCTCCCAGGCTGGTCAGTGTTAGTGAAGTGGTGTGGATAACTGTGCTGGTTGTCATGGGGGGAGATCCTTTCACATCAGTGATTTTGTGCAGTGGTGTTGGGGATATTGACTTCTTGGAGATAGTGGTTGCCATGGACACTGGTGATGTAATGTCATTGCCTGGTGTGCTTAAAGCTGTTGGAGCTCTGAGAGTGGATGACTTCTGAGAGGCAGTGGACACTGATGTTTCCAATATATTGACTGTGGGACTTGGTGCCAACGGGGCTGCAGCTGAAGCTCTCTGATTCTGCTCTGAGGTCTCATCTGAAGTGGCCATAGTGGATGAGGCTGTCCTTCCCTGTTCCTTCAATGTAGAAGTCACCATGGAATTTGACAGTGTTGTGCCCTTGGAGGTTGTGATGTTAGCTGTACGTAATATCTCCTCCTGAGGGTTATGCATTGCAGTTGCCCGCCCAGTGGACCCAGCAGAGTTATAGGCTGGCGGTGAAGTTGAAATTGTAGCTGGTATTGTATGCATCTGGGCCTCAGCCGTTGCTGCCCTTCTGCTTGTGACTGAGGTGTTAAGTGGAACTGTAGGGGTGTTGTCTCTCTGACTGTTGGGGAGAGCTGAGGATGCATCTGAACACATTGTGGTTTCCTTAGGTGTGGACGTTGTTACACCTGACTCACACCCCCAGGTGGTAATAATACCTGTAAAACAAACAAACAAAAAGAAACCGACACAACTGTTCCCTCCACCAATTCAGAGTTCTTCTCAGATGTTCTCACTTATCAAGTATCCTTGCTGGAAGATTCAATAAAAATAACATTAACACCCACTACATTTGATGTGTTCATTTATTTATGTGTCAGCTCTGTGAAATAGACCTGAGATGATACATGCCAGGGAGGTCAAATTTAACTAAAGCAGGCAACTATCTCCTTCCACTCAATGACTATTTGAGAGTCAGAATCAGAAAAGACAGAAATCTGTTATCACATTTGGTCTTCGATTTCTTGATACCTTTTGATGTGTTTCCTATTGCATTGAATATGAGTCTAATATTTAAAGACATACAGTTTTCTATATGACCTGACCCCTAATTGCAAGCCATCAGTTTTATTGAGTGCAAAAGCAGTCAAGGATAGTTTTGACATCGTTCAATTTCCACCTTGCCTGAGTAAGGTGTTGCTCCAATGAGCATTGGTTCATTGAGTCCTCACAACCAACCTGAGGTTAGGACTATTATTTCTACTAATCAGACGGAGAAACTGGGCCCAAACAGGTCACACAGCCAGGAATGGTGGCGCTGTATTTGAAACCGGGTTCGTCAGACCCCAGAGCCCCGTGTCTTCCCTACTATGCTTCATTGCTTCACAAAAACACAGCTTCATTCACACTCTCTAGAGAGAAGGGCCCAGATCGGCTGTGCTGGGCTGGATCCCCTGGAAACCTTCCTCTTTTCCCTGGGCAATGGGCAGAAATAGGCCCATCACCTGATACCCTGTCATTGCATTCCTGGCAGTTGTCAAAGGTCTAATGTGGAAAACTGGAGGTGACCCAACCCAAGTGACAGGCTCATCATTCCCACAACCTAACTTTGAGAAGGCACTGACCCTTGTCTCCAACCTTGCCCCTTTCTGGCACCTGCTCCTTCCACACCCAACTTTCTTCCAGCCTTGTGCACACCTAAGAGGCCACAATATGGCAGGGGAGCTAGCCAGGACACGTGGAAAGAGTAAGGGGATCTGTGCTTTAGACCTGGTTCTATTAGTGATTTGTTCTGTGATCTTGGGAAAGATCCCACCCTGCTCAGTGTGCCTCCATGTCCCCTTCAGTGCAATGAGGGAGTTGGGCTCAATATTGGAGGAGCCCACTAAACTCTGGTGACCCAAGGGTCTATTCACTACAAAAGTCCAGGCTGAAATGAACAGATGTATTACTACAGGGGTTTTAACTTTTTATTTGCAGGGAGAGATGTTTCCATTGGATTTAATTTTATGGTTTTTTTTCCCATGTGGTTAACCAGTTGTCCCTGCCTCCCTATGGAAAAGTCCATCCTTTCCCCACTGACTTGCTGTGCTACCTCTCATTATGTATCCAGACTGATTTCCACACCCTCTTTTGCATTTCATTGGTTCACTCTTGTCTATCCCAGCACCAACACCATGCTATGTTGCTGTTACTTTAATGTAAATCTCAGTATCTGGTAGAGTGAGTCTCCCGTCTTGTTCTTCAGAATTATCTTGGTGATGTTGGCCTTTCATTTTTCCTTATATACATTACAATCTGCATATTAAGTTATGATATTGATTGGAAGTTTGCTACAGTTATAGATTTGGTGAGGTTGACAGCCTTTATGATACTGAGGTTTCCCGCCCACAGCAGCTCCTTTGAGAGGAAATGGATTGTGATAGAATCCAACTTCTGTGGTGGGGGATAAATCACTCCATGTCTCAGAGCCTCAGTTTCCTCAACAGTAAAACAGGGATGACAACAGTATCCACCTCACTGATGGTCATAAGGATTAAATAAGGTAATGCATGTGAAGCACCTAGCACAGTGCTTAGCATATACTAGGTGCTCAGCATGCTATTTTGTAATAACTATCCTTTTCTGTTCCTCTCACAAAAATTGAGAAGTAGAAATATCTACTTCTTCAGCGCTTTGTCAAGGATACTACTGTTCCTGGAAAAAGTCATGGACTCACGGGAGTGATGAAACATGCAATTTCCAGTCACCTCCCAATATCTCCCACCATACTGTTCTAGGAACTCGGGATCTAGGGCTGCACTCCAACCTCAGGCTCAGTGAAGCTCTGTGCTGGAGTAGGGCAGGAGAGGGCAATAGGTGTTCAAGCCCCTGGGCTCTCAGTTCTAGGCCAGTGTGGAGAAAACTAGCCTGCTGAAACCCCAAGCTATTGGCCCAGCCCATAGAACAGACAAAAAGGGGGAGACAGCTGAGATGACGGACAAAAATTGAAGATGTGGACAAAGATAGCATCCTGGAAGAGGATGGATGAGCAAAGCCAGGAGCCCCTTGGAGGTCATCCCATCATGCTCCTGCCTCCAAACTCATTGGTACCCAAGCCTTTTAGACAATTTAGAGGTGGGATGGAGGAGGGTTATGGTCACATTATAGTATCTTCCTGGGGATACTACCTGATCTTCCACCACCCTCTTCCCCTCTCTGACCAGCCAGAAGAGGGGCTGTGAGAGTCCGCAGAGAAGCATAGATGGAAAAGGTGTATGCGGACACTCACCAGGCAGATTGAGGGCTCCAGCCCCAATAAATAGCAGCAGCAGCAAAAGCCACTGGCTGCCCATAGCTCTGCTTGTTGATGATCCTGGAGGGCACTGGGAAGCAGTCCTTGCCCAAATGGGAATGATAGTGTATCCAAGACAGTGAAGCACTGCTGGCACTGGTGCCACCTCTCGCCTGCCTGCTGAGTATACCACCCCATCCCCAGGTGTCCAGACTTTTCCCCAGTAGGCCCCAGTGGGCTTCTCCAGAGTGAAACCAATGCTGATTATTGTGGGGTAGGGTGGGGAAGGAAGGTGAAGTTTCCCAGCTGCTGCAATCAGTGGGCCTCTGGGGATGCCCATTTAAATTGGTGAATATCCCCAAGGCCCCTAATTGTCAGTCCTTGCCTAACAGCTGAGCAGAGCTCTGGGCCTTTCAGCCTTTCACTCCACCCAACACCAGGGAACTTGAGTCTCAGCAATGTGGCAGATCTCCTCGGTCTCCCAACTCCTGAGCTGAGAGCTGGCCATTTGATTTTGGAGCTGGAGATCAATCTCATCCTATCCCCCCTGCACATATGGGGAAAATGAGGCCCAGTGATTTGTCTGAGGACCAGAATCCTGTCCTCCAATGAATCTCTTCCTATTGCCCACGGCTGCCAGAGCTTCCTCAGACTCTGCATTGCCTGGCTCTGGAACCTGCTTGGTCTCTCGATGGTTTTCGGTGTGAAGGTCCCAGAGAGGCCTTGCAGGCCACAAGATCCCCACCAGACTTCATTAGCCTGGCCCACAAATGCTTTCTGCTGTCTTCCAGTGAGCTTCAGTGTCCCTCTCCTCCAGCAAGCCTGCCAGCACCACACTTGGCCCAGTCATTCTCCATTGCCTGAAGATGGAGCTTCCTGTGCTTGCGTGGCTTGGTCAAAGGTGACCTCATTGGGCTAGGGCCCCCCAGAGTGAGGTCCAGTCTATTCTGTCTTCAGACAGAGAGAGTAAGGCTATCTTCTGCCTCAGGCAGAGGGCCAGACTTTCATCCCTAAAATTTAGGACTCTAAGGGCAGGAGTTATATCCCCACCATTAAGTCAGAAATGTTTAGAGTATGGATTCTCTCTCCCATTAGACTGGAAGCTCTGAAGAGCAGTTAGTGACTCTTCCATCAAAAAGTCAGGCTTTTGAGGGGCAAGATCTGTCTTGTCCATCCAATCAGGGGCAAGGTTGCCCCAAGGGGTTGGAGATCCATCAATCAGACACATTAATCCCAACACAAAACTTTATTGTCAATACACAAATGCTTGGCCTTACTGGCCTCACCTTTCTCCTCTTAGTTCTTGGGCCCACTCAGGCCCCAACTGGCTCTGGCCTAGAACAGTATGCCAGGGATGCCCCTCCTTAGTCCAAATCCTGGCTGCCTTAGCCAGCAGCCCTTTGCTGTAGGGCTCCCGCTCTTGTCCCGCGACCTTCTTCATCCCGGCTCCTCTGAAGCTGGGGCTCACAGGCACAGGCCCAGAGAAGCTGCCCCCTCCATAGCCCCAGGCTTCTGCCCAGGTATAAGGGAGAGGATGGGCTCGGGCCAGGCTTAGCCAAGTCACGCTAAGGATGCAGGAAGATGCAGCAGCTGGGTTTGTGTGCACAGGCCCCTTGGCTCTCCTTCTGCCCTCTCAGCGGCTACTCTTGTGCTTGTTGAGTACACTTGTGTTAGACTCCTGAACCTGCCAACCGAGAGGTCTTGTCAGCACCCTGCCCTGGCATGGCAGACGCTCCCTTCCTCCAGCTTCAAGGGTGCCCCATTCAGGCCTCCCAGGGAAGTCCTTCACATGTCTAGCTCTAGCCTGCCTAGTATCCTCTCTGAGCTTGGGAGGCCAGGCTGTGAACATTCACAAAGCTCCATGTCATTTTATAGCAGTCAGGTGGTATGGGAAGCAGAAACTAATGTGGGTGTGTGTCTTTTTCTCCCTAGAAGCTTCCTCCCTCAGAAGGAGGCTACTCTTATGCACCCTCAACAGGACCCAGGGGTCCTTTGCCATCAGTGGGCCTAAGTATCTGCCACTAAGCAAGAACTAGGCTGGCTCAAGCCTCACTAAGAAAGGGTAGATTTGAAGGCACTAGAGTCGGAAGTGGCTCAGTGGGCAGAACCTGATGGGTGTGGCAGGGTCTCTTAGAGAAGGAAAGGTGGAACCTAACCCTAATGGCAGATTGGCAGTGACTGCTGGGGTGTGGGAGTCTAGTAGCAGGGGGGTGGGGGGCAGACATGGAATATACAGAAACCTTGACTACTGCAGCAGAGGCCAGACTAGGCTGGCGTGGGCTGCATGGGGTGGCCGAGTAAGCACAGACTGGGGGACAGAGGGAAGCCGCACCTTTTCTCTGGTGATGAGCGCAGTGAGCAAGTCTTGCTGGCTGGCCATCTCACGGATGTCCATGGAAGACTTGCTCTCCATCAACAGGCTCTTTGAGACATGTCTATGCAACAGTGCTTCCTCCTGCTCCTGGTTGAAGCGGATGGAGCGTACCTCCTCCACTATCCTGGGGTCGAAGGAGTGAGTGTATTCCAGAGTGGGGACAAAGGGGGTAGCTGTCCCACCACTTCCCTGGTGTCCACCCGCTTCATCCTCCCTCCACTCTGTTAGAGACCCAGGCCAAGCGGAGCAATTGCTTGCTTGCATGGGATGAGAGGAACCGAGAAGTCTGGATTCCAGCTCCTCCAAAAGGCTGGGGGGCCATGGGCAAATCACTTAACCTCTCTGGGCCTCAGGGTCCGCATAATAAATGGTGAGGACGCAAGGCCAGAGAAGTCTGAGGTTCCGCTCAGCTCTAACTCACAGGACTCGGGGCAGCCCCAGTACCCGCCCTACATGTTGAGCTCGTCTCGGATCTCTTTGTACTGCATCAGATTCTCCTGAATTGCCTCCAGCACCAAGCAAAAGTTGTCGCAAGTGTTTTCTGAGAGGTTTGACATGGGGCCTCCCATCAGTGGCTCCTGGGGAAGGCCGGACATGTCCAGACGGGCCACCGCACAGTGCACCAGTGGGAGGTCGTAATTCTCATACTCTGCCATGTTGACTGTCTAGGGGAAGGGAAACGGAGAGAGGACAGACAGCTCAGCCGGCACCACCATCCCCAGCCCCTGCCTGCTTGGCTTCGGGAAGGATGAGTCTCAGGACACCAGGATTCCGATGTACCTCATTGCAGCTCCAGCCACACTTAGTCTCCCTACCTTGCTGTGGGAGCTCAGCTCCAAATATACACACAAGCCCTTCCCCTACCTGTTGAGGGCCGCCCTGCCTGGTCTCAGGAAGCTGTGACCCCCTGTGACTTAGGCTGAGTGAGAGACCTCCAGATCAGGAGCCACTAAGGAGACAAAAACTTATTCCCCTGGCATGAATGCTACCTGTTCTGTGCCTGGCCTTTAAATGCTAGATCAGTTACCAATGATGGGTAACAATTCTCTAGGATAGAGAATGGACCTAAGACAGGGGCTGATCTCATAAAAGCCTCTGTGGAATAAGACTCACGAGACTGTGGAAATAAATGAAGGGGCTGTGGAAAGGAAGGGGTGATTGGCATCTACCCCTGCCCCCTCTTAGCCTAAGTCTTTGTACTCAGATGTGAGAAATCCAAGTCTCCTTGCTGCCTCTGTCTCCAGCCCTTCCCAGAGCTTACTTAGCAAATAGCTTAAGGAAGGGGCAGCTCAGACCAGAGATGGTGGACCCCCAGGGTAATCCGGCCTGGGACAAAGAATATGCAAGATCCTGTGAGATCTGTTTGCTGGAGGATGTTATTAACTTGGAATTTGAAGGCACAGTCAGGAAACCTTTGAAACCTGTAGTCTTTTCATGTGATAAAACTCCAATCTCTGCCCGGAATCACAACAGAAACTCTGTTAACATCCTTGTAAGATACGTGTTCCCTTGATCCCTTCTGCCAGACTGTCAATCCACAAACTGTGTCTACTTTCTCAATAAAAACCCACTGGGACAAAGGAAGGGGCTCTGCCCCCTAGGGGGATTAGCCCGGAGCGGCTCACCCACTTGGAGAGTTGCGGGGCTCCGTCCTTGACTTCCACTCAGAAAACTGTTTCTGTGCATGATTATTTCTATAGTATGTTTAAGCGTGTCCATAGCCGGGAAAGAGCCGGGTTCTGCACACTTCAGTCAGACAGCGGGTGTTTTAAGCGAGGTTTGAAAATCGCTACACCTACCTCTTCGGAAATTCTCATCCCTCTTTAAAACTTAGCCTCCCACCCCCATTTCACTGCTAATGAATCCTACCCAGCAAACTTCTAAAGCCCTATCTACTCTCAAGTCACAGCCCGGGGTCCTCAACACTTTGAGAAGTATCACACCCTCCACCTCCCCAACCTTTTGGAAGTACCTCTGAAGAAATAATACTGTAGCTAACTAACATTTCTTAGTATGTGTCATTTACCCATGTAGTTCTCATAATAGCCCTATGAGGGAAGTACTATCATCATTCCCATTTTACAGAAGAAATTGAGGCTTAGATGGGTTAAATGCCCTAAGGTCATTCAGCTGCTCAGTTTTGAGCTGCCATAGAAACAAGACAGCTAGGAAATCCACACTCCTCAAAAGCACAGTTGGTGAGCTGTCACTCAGGGTGGGGAATGCTGCCTCGGGGTCTCAGGCTTAGCTTTCTCCAGGCACTTGAGTGTGCCAGCACATACACTCATCTACATATGTGCAAGTCCGTACTCACACATACCCTCCCTCTCCTCCCTCTGCCCTCCCCATCCCACTCACCTCTGTGAAGTTTAGTTGATTCTGTTGCCCCTGCTCTCCTGCCTTCACCATTAGCTCCAGGTTGGTGGTCACCACGACAACCAACAGGTTGATGCCAATGAAGGCACCGATGGTGATGAAGGTGACAAAGTAGAGGGCACCCCCAACCTCGATTGTGTAGTCCCTGATCTCCAGCCTGGAGATGACAGGAAGAGACCCTGTCACCGTCCTGGCCCTTTGAGCTCAGTTTCCTTATCTATGAAATGGGGAAATTATCTCAAGGCCTGCTAGGACTTCCGTTGCCTCACTGCTATTCTGCAGATCTATTGCCTACTTCTAATTGTCACAAAAAAAGATTTTATTTTTTTATTTTCAGGGAGAGGAGAGGGAAGGGAGAAACATCAATCAGTTGCTTCCTGCACACCCCCCAACGGAGGACCTGGCCCAAAACTCAGGCATGTGCCCTGACTGGGAACCAAACCAGCCACCTTTAGGTTTGCAGGACAACACCCAGGCCACTGAGCCACACCAGGCAGGGCAGCAGCTGCTCTTTACTGAGCACCTGCTGTACTGCCAGACGGTGGGGTCTCCAACCCAGCCCTGCAGGGTGGAGATTTGTATATCAGCATTATCAAGTTTAATCTATTGGCTATATTCTTTCTTATTATAAAAAGCAATTCAAGCTCACTACAGAAAGTTCAGAAGGCAAATATGCAGGAAAAATCCCATCCACTATTAACATGTGTTTTAAATCTCCCATAAAGTATTTTCCCAGCCCTAGCTGATGTGGATCAGCTGGTTGGAGCATAAACTGAAAGGTCATGGGTTCAATTCAAGGTCAGGGCACAAGCCTAGGTTGTGGGTTTGGTTCCTGGTTGGGCTTGTAGAAGAGGTAATCAACTGACATTTCTCTTCCTCTCTGTCTCCCTTCCTTCTCCTCCCTCTAAAATCAATAAGCATGTCCTCAGGTGAGGATAAATACATATATATTTTTCCCCCAGATATTAGTATATTGGTGTCCTCTCTCTCTGCCTTCTGTGTGTGTGTGTGTGTGTGTACTGTGCCAAGCTCTATGCTAAGAGATTCATATAGACTTTCTGTGGATCCTCACAGCAACCTATGACATAGTTAATATTGTATTATAATCCCCAATTGACAGATGAGGATACTAAGGCTCAGAAAAGAGATGAAATAATTTGCCTAACATTGCACAGCTAGTGTGGTGGAACAAAGACTCAAAAGCCCAGTCTACCTTTATAGGACATTCTCTGGTTTCTCTGCTACCTAAATCATAATGGGTAATGACAGCAGAAGCCCTTTACCAACTGGACTTGACTCTCACATGAAGGGAATGAAAGGAAATCAGTCAGGGGACCCAACTCCCTAGAATGGGCTAGAAACAAATAGGGTTTAGACTTAATGGCAAAGGGGTAAGAAACAGAACCCAGACAACCATCTATGGCCAAACATGACCTTGGGAAGCATGTCTAAAAATAAATGAAATGAGGCCCTAAGTTCCCAGGAGTCCAGGCAGTTTGGTGGGCTCCAGTGTGGGCTGGGAGGCTACCCTGAAGCCCTAGTGCAACCATAGACAACTCCGCTGCCCAAGGCCAAGCTACCCGGGTGTTTAGCACGAATGGGAGGAATATCCGTGAATAGGTCTGTGGTAGGACTTTGAATGGGTGGAGTTTCAAGAGGACAAGTCTTCAAGTGGTGCACACACCCAGAGGCCCCAGCCCCAGGGTTTTCCTTTCCTCTAGTTGAAAGTTCTGACACACTCTTCCTATTGGGCCACCCTCGCCCCCAGCCCTGGGAGCTCCACTCCCATCCAGAGCCCTTTTCCCTCCCCACTCAGTAGTTTGCTTCATGGGAGCCCAGCCCCTGCTTTGCCTGGCTGGGCTGGGGGACCAAAAGCCCCCTGGGACTCACTGAAAGTCATTGTAGATGACCACCCAGCCGTCCTGGGTAATGCAGATGAAGAGGGTGTACAGGGCAACCGGCATGTTCTCAAAATGCTTGGGCACGAATGCACCAAAGAGAGTGACCCCAAACACGGAGAACACCTGCCAGAGAGACCAAAGACATGCCCTGACTTCATCCAAGGGCCTTGGAGGTAGGACATGCAAATGAACACTACCAAGGGAATCACAGGGGTTCAGGCCCTTAGGCCTCTCCTCTCCTCCAGACACCCCTGTAACCCCAATAACCCAGGGCCTGTTCAGGGAAAGGGAGTGGCTGGGGCTGGGGGAGGGCACTGACCAGCATGAAGAAGAGGATGAGGGCCATGATATTGGCCATGTCAGGCACCGACTGCAGGATGACTCGGATGATCCGGGCCAGCGGCTCCACCGCCATGCACACATGCAGCAGACGAAGTACCCTGTGGCAGAGCCTCTCAGGGGTGCCCCTCTGCCCTTTCCAGACCCCTCCCCCTCACTGCCACCCTCCCTGTTCAGACAGGCAGAACTAATCCCCAGCTGGTAATAACCCCCATCTCTTCCCCAGGGTCCAGACAGGTCCCCCTCGTTTCTCCAGAGGGCCCAGCTCACCTGAGGGTGTAGGTGATGGAGATGACATTGAGTTCACTAATGAAGAACCCCAGGAGCAAGGTAAACATGATAAGGAAGTTGAGGATGTTCCAGCCGTCCTGGGGGTGGGATGGGCCAGCCCCAGTGGGGTCTGTCAGGCCCATCTCCTGGGGACATCCTGGGTCTGCCTTCCCCACACCCCAAGGATGGGGGGCTCAACGTTCCTCTCACATCAGGGCCAGCCATTTGCCATCCACTGCTGTTGCTCATTCTCTTGCCCCAAAACATACCACCCAACAGGCATGTACTCGCTGTCTCACGCGTGTGTCAACAGCCAAGTGCAGTCTCAGGGACACACAGTGCAGACTCGCATACATACAGCTGGTCCCTAAGCTGAGCACCACCTCGGTGAGCATACTGCTGGAAATGGCCTTGTCCTACAGTTAAGTGACAGGAAAGTGGATACTCTAGGCTTTGTGTGACACACACTCCAATTAATAATAAAATAAAAATAAATGCTAATAAAAACATTAAGGACCACTGCTTCGATAGCCAGTTCAAAGGCAAACTAGTTCTCACTGTATAAGAGAGAGGAAATTTTTCCAAGCCCTTTGTCCAATAAGGCACAAACTCATCTAGGAGTGGGGGTGGGGTGGGAGAAAGAAGCTCACATGGATGAAAAATTCAAGCACAGCTACTAAAGAGGGGAAGTTGCTCTATCTAATAAACAAAAGATGCATTTACCTTTGACCAGTGATCTCACTTCTAGACACCTGACCTACACAAACTCTGGTACAAGTACAAAATGACATTTGTGTGAGGTTGAAAACAACCAAAGTGTCCAGGAATTGAACGCTGGATGAATAAACTATTACATACTCATTCAATGGATTCTGTGTAGCCGTAAGAAGAAAAATAAGAAAGATCTCCATGTACTGACATAGAAAGTTTGCCAGAGCACGGGCTGCAAACCAAATGGTCGCTGGTTCAGTTCCCGGTCAGGGCACAAGGCTGAGTTGCGACCCAGGTCCTCAGTGGGAGCCAAGTGAGAGGCAACCGCACATTGATGTTTCTCTCCCTTTCTTTCTCCCTCCCTTCCCCACTCTTTAAAAATAAATAAACAAAAACTTTTTAAAAAGTTTGCCAGGATTTATTAAGTGACAAAAGCAAAGTGCAGAACACTGTTTCTAGTATGCCACTGTTAGAAAAGGGACAACTAAAAATATATACATGTTTGTGAAATAAACACTACGAGGATAAACAAGGGACTATAAATACACAAAGATCACCTAGAGAGGGTGTGGGTAAGGAGCAAGGGATGAAAGGAAAGGGGTGAAAGCAAGAATTCTATGTGTATTTTTCTTTTTCTTTTTTTAGATTTTATTTATTTTTATAGAGAGGGGAAGGGAGAGAGAGAGAGGGAGAGAATCATCGATGTGTGAGAGATACATGCATCGGTTGCCTCTCACTCACCCCCAACTAGGGACCCGACCCACAACCCAACCACGTCCACTGACTGGGAATTGAACTGGCAACCCTTTGGTTCCCAGGCTGGCACTCAGTCCACTGAGCTGCACCAACCAGGGCTATGTGTACTTTTCAATATAGTTTTGACCAATATGTATCTGCATCAAATATTCAAAAAGAAAACTTTTTTAATGGAAAAAATGTTCTTAAATTTCTTGGGCAGTCCAATAAACACAAGGTCTCCTGGTATCCCACATTCAGAGTGCGTGCACCTACACGTACACAAGGAGACACAAGCCAGCTTGTCTATAGATCCATCCCTCTATCCATCCAGTGTTAAGTTCATACTCTATACCAGGCCTTGAACCACATTCTGAAGATACAGGAGTTTTGCCCTGCTGCACTCACAGATTATTTTATGTTGAGGGAAGTGGACAGGCAGTAAATTTTTAACTCCAGGTAAGAGAGATAAGCACATAGTGTTAGAGAGACACAGAGCAAAACCTAACCTAGTCTGGGAAAGACAGGAAGACTTCCTGGAAGACATTTTAATGAATCTTAAGCTGTAAGTAGGTGTAAACCATGTGAATTAAGTGACAGAGAGCTTGCATAGACAGGGGTCAGCATGGACAAGGACAAGAAGGTGAGAAGCAGCAGTGTGTGTGTGTGCGCGCGCTGAGGGATACAACTACATGCATTTTGGTGCAGTTGGAACACCAAGGGTGAGGCCAGGAGTGATGAAGCTGCAAAAATAAGCAAAGATATTTTGGCTTGTGCCTTGGGAAGCTCACTTTGATAGCAGGTGGGGACACAGGAAGACACAGCAACAACCTGGTGAGAACAGACAAGCTAAAACAGGGGTAGCAGCCCTAGCCAGTGATGCTCAGTTGGTTGAAGCATTGTCCCAGACATTGAAAGGTTGTGGGTTCAATTCTCAGTCAAGGCACATACCTAGGTTGTGGGTTCAGTCCCAGGTTGGGGCATGTATGGGAGGCAACAGCTCGATGTTTCTCTTTCACATAGATGTTTCTCTCTTTCTCTCTCCCTCCCTCCCTTCCTCTCTCTAAAAGCAATGAAAAAATGTCCTTGGGTGAGGATTAATAAAAAACAAAACAAACAAACAGAAGTATAGTGATAAATAAGCTGTGGAGGTGAGGAAGAGAAAGGAGTCACATGAGGATAGTAAAAAAAAAAAAAAAACGTAGAGTTCCGGCCAAGATGGAGGCATAGGCAGTCGCACTGTGATTCCTCGCACAACCAAGACTGAAAACAACAAAGATCGAGAAACAATTAACAACCAGAACAGAGGGAAATTAATTGAACAGAAGTCGGGCTCCAGTACATCCAGACTGGTAAGGAGCGGCGGAGTCGGGAGGCCTGCGAAGTGGGATCGAGAGGCGCTG
>PVIA01016298.1:0-19467 GCA_004024845.1 Tonatia bakeri | reverse complement strand
GAGCCAAAGTCAAAGTCATCACAGCACCTTTCAAAGGAAGACCCTAGAAGGTATGTCCCCTACCCCATAACTCTTTGATAGCCTCTCTTCATCTTATTTTTCTTTTTGCTTCAGCCTCACTTGCTTTCTTACTTTCCCTCAAGCAGTCTGAAAATATTCCTACCCCAGAGTGGTTTGCTTATTGTCTTTTTTTTTTTTTTTGCTTAAAATATTCTCCCTTCATATATCTGCATGGCTAATTATTTCATCTCTTTCATGTTCTGTCTAGTAGCCCTATCAATTTTTGAGAATGGGATGTTATATTTCCCAGCAATAATTGTGAGTTTTTCTGTTTCTCTTTTTAGTTCTATCAGTTTTCTCTTCCATGAATTTTGAAGCTCTGTTTGAGATATACACATTTGAGATTTCTGTGTCTACTTGCTGTATTGATCATTCTTTGAATCATTATGTGATGTCCCTGGTAAATTTTTGCTCTGAGGCATAGTTTGTATGGTATTAATGTAACCACTGCTGTTTTTTTAACAAAATTCATGTTTTCATTTTATATCTTTTTACTTTTATCTTTAAATTTGAAGTGGGTTCCTTATAGATAGCATGTAATTGGGTCAAGATTTTAAAATCTGCTGTTAATTTTTTAAAAAGGCATTATTTTTAGAGCAGCTTTAGGCTCACAGTAACATTAAGGGGCAGGTACAGAGATTTCCCTACCCCATACATGAGCATAGCTTCTCCAGTTATCAACACCCCTCATCAGAATGGTACATTCGTTACCATTGATGAATCCACATTGACACATCCGAATCATCCGAAGTTCATAGTTTTATACTATCCTTCACTCTTGGTGTTGTATATTCCATGGGTTTGGACAAATATATAATGTCATGTATTCATCCTTATAGTATCATACAGAATATTTTCACTGGCTTAAAAAGCATCTGTGGTCTGACTATTCATTCCTCCTCACCCTCATCCCACCCCATCCCTGCATCCACTGTTCTTTTTACTATCTTCATTGTTTTTGAGAATGTCACATAGTTAGAATCATACAGTATGCAGGCTTTCAGATTGGCTTCTTTTACTCAGTAATATAGGGTGGGGCAAAAGTAGGTTTACAGTTGTCTGTATGGAAAAAGACATGCAGTTTACAATTATTATAATACAATACCTTTGTTAGCTCTCTGTTTCATGTATTCACAAGTGTAAACCTACTTTTGCCTCACCCTGTGTGCGTTTAAGCTTCATTCCTGTCTTTTCATGACTTGAGAGCTTATTTTTTTGTTCTGAATAATATTCCACTGTCTGGATGTACCACAGTTTATTCATCCATTTAGCTACTGAAGGCACTCTGGTTGCTTCCAAGTTTTGGCAATTATAAGTAAAGCTGCTATAAACATCTCTGTGCAGGTTTTGTGTGGACATATATTTTCAGTGACTGGGTAAATAGCAAGGAACATGATTACTAGATTGCATGGTAAGGGTATGTTTAGTTTTGTAAGAAACCATCTAGCAGTACCATTTTGCATTCTCACCAGTAATAAATGAGAGTTCCTGTTGCTCCCCATTCTTGATAGCATTTGGTATTGTCAGTGTTCTGGGTTTTAGCCATACTGTGGGTATGTGGTAGTATCTCATTTTTATTTTATTTTGTATTTCCTTGATGATACAAATATATAATGTAGAACATCTTTTAACATGCTTCTTTGCCATCCATATATCTTATTTGGTGAGGTTTCTGTTAAGGTCTTCAGTCCATTTTTTTTGTTATTTGTTTGTTTTCTTATTATTGAATTATAAGAGCTATCTGTATGTTTTGAATTACAGTCCTTTAAAAGATGTGTACTTGCCGAATATTTTCTCCCAGTCTGTGGCTTATCTTCTAACTTGCTTCATAGTGTCTTTTGCAGAGCAAAAGTTTTTAATTTTTTAAAAATATATTTTATTGGGGGAGTTCCAACCAAGGTGGTGGTGTAGGTATAAACACTTGGCTTCCTCATAGAACCAAAAGGATAACAACCAATTTAAAAACAAAAAGCAACTAGAACTGCCAGAAAATCAAACTGCATCATGGAAGTCTGACAACCAAGGAGTTAAAGGAGGAACATTCATCCAGAATGGTAGGAGGGGCAGAGATGGGAAGCCAGGGTGGAGAGGACCAGCAGCAAGGCAGCAGATAGGGGACTGGGGCAGGCGAGGTGGTGCCTGGCAGAAGAGATTTCCCACATTCACATGCAGATAAGCTGGGAGGAACAACTGGGGAGTGAGAGAAACAGTGCAACCCAGGGTTTTAGTGAGGGAAAATAAAGCCTCAAAACCTCTGGCTGTAAAAATCTGTGAGGGTGGTGGTGGTGGGAGAAACTCCCATCCTCACAGGAGAGTCCATTGGAGAAACCCATGAAATCCTTGAACATACCCAAGCCCACCCACCTGGGAAACAGCACCTGAAAGGGCACAATCTGTTTGTGGGAAGCGAGGGAAGTGACAGAAAGTAGGGCAAGAGCCAAGCAAGCATCATTGTTCCCTCTCTGACCCCTCCCCCACAGACAGTGCCACAGTGCAGCCCCACCTTGGGAAATACCTAAGGCTCTGCCCCTTACCATGTAACAGGTGCACTGAGACAAAGAAATATGGCCCAAATGAAAGAGCAGATCAAAGCCCCAGAAAAAGAACTGAGAGACAAGGAGATAGGCAACCTTTCAGATGCAGAGTTCAAAACACTGGTAATCAGGATGCTCACAGAATTATTGAGTTTGGTTACAAAATGAAGGAACCAACAGTGAAGGGAAGGATACTGAGACTCAAATCAATGATTTGGATCAAAAGTAAGAAATAAATGTTCAATGGGAACAGAATGAAGAGATAAGAATTCAAAAAAATGAGGAGAGGCTTAGGAACCTCTGTGACAACTTTAAATGTTTCAACATCCAAATCATAGGGGTGCCAGAAGGAGAAGAGGAAGAGCAACAAATGGAAAACTTATTTGAAAAAATAATGAAGGAAAACTTTCCCAGTTTGGCAAAGGAAATGGACTTCCAGGAAGTCCAGGAAGCCCAGAGAATCCCAAAGAAACTGGATCCAAGAAGAAACACACCAAGACATATCATAATTAAGTTATCCAAGATTAAAGATAAGGAGAAAATCTTTTTTAAGTATATTTTATTGATTATGCTATTACAGCTTTCCCAATTTTCCCTCTTTATTCCGCTTTTGCCTTGTACTCCCAACCCTCCAGCATTCCCCCTGCCTTAGTTCATGTCCATAGACTGTATGTATATGTTCTTTGAATTCTGTTTCTGATGCCATTCTTAACCTCTCCCTGTCTATTTTATGCCTATCAATTATGCTTCTTATTCTCTGTACCTTTCCCCACTATTCTTCCCCTCCCCTTCCCACTGAGAACCCTCCATGTGATCTCCATCTCTCTGATTCTGTTCCTGTTCTAGTTGTTTGCTTAGTTCTTGTTTTCATTGTTTTTCTTTTTTTAAGATTCAGTTGTTGATAGTTATGGGTTTGTTGTCATTTTACTGTTCATAGTTTTTTTTTTCAGTGTGAATAAGCCTTTATTATTTTTTTTCAGTGTGAATAAGCCTTTATTTTTTCATTTCATTTTCCCAGGGAAATGAGGAGAAGGAAAAAGTCAGCATGTGTTTTAAAAAAGGATAGATAGCAAGTGGAAGTACCCAGCACAGCAAAACCAACCATCAAACAAACAGTCCCCAGTAATGGAGGTCACCAAAGCCCAAGGGGGCTCAGTTTCCTGTAGCTCAGAAATGGGAAGGAATCGAGGAATGAACAGACAGGTACATGCTTTCCTACTCTCCCTCCCTCTGTCCCCATTGATTCAAAATTTCACAAAAAGCTTTGGTTTCTAGCAGTAAATATGAGTTACATTTGTCTGTCTCCTAGTAAACAATCTTATGGCTAGTTTGACATAAGTTTTTTTGCACCTGCATAAAAGTTCCTGAGCAATTTGGATATACATTCATTTTCCCTTTCTTGGTCTCCCAACCCCACATTCAAAATGAAAGGCCCCCTCATTGCTTCTCTACCCCAGGATTAGAGACTGAAATACAGCAATCTAAGTGTTTGGCATGAATCACATATCAAGGAATGGTCTGGACTCAGGGTATTGGGAAAAAGGGATGGAATATTTTTAGCTTCTTCAGAATTTTTTCACAAATTATATAAGAGATGGGGGTGACACTCCACACATTGAATGTATGTGTGTGGGCATGTGGGCTTTTGTGGTTGGGTGCAGATAAAAAAGGAGACAGGGTAGGAGTCAAGTTTTTAGGACAGAGGATTTGGTCCAAAATAGAAAAGAGGGGAAGAGGAAACAAAAAGGATGATTTAAGAACCCTACTTCAAAAAGGGTCCCTGCGCTTATGTTTCAGATCTTTGTTGCCTGGTGCAGAACCTTTTGTCAAAGAAATTTTAGCTATTTTTCTAATACAAAAAGAAGTTTGTAAACAATAAAACCCCAAAAGAACAGTCAACACATTTGCACAAACTAGGCCACCTAGTAATCACCAAATCAGCTATTGTGAAGTCCTACAAAGCCCAGACAAATACAATAACTAGAGGAGGCAGCAGTTGGGGGAGACAAGAACCCAGGATCAGACACACATAACCCAATGCATCCTATATTGCATTTGCCCCATTTCAACACAGTGAGGTAGGTTTTTGGTTATCTCGCAGTATGTAAATGAAACCCGCTTTTCTCCTTCAGCTACTATGACACTCTACATTGCTGCAGCAGGGCAGGGCACTGGCTCTAGGTGCCACAAAGAAGTCATCACTTATGGTCTCTCTGGATGCCAAATGGAAAAGCAAAGAATTTTTAAAGGTTGAAGAATTTAGTTGCTGCTTCATTTATCCATCCTTGGACAGCTCAAAATGGGTAGAGAGGTATTATTTTTAAAACCTATCTTTATCAACTCATTTTTTGTTTTTAAAACACACACACACACACACACACCCCTCTTGCTGTGCATGGTAAGCTTAGCAGAATCCCTCTAGTGAAGGATGGATCTGGTGTATGATGAGAGTCCCAAACCCTGGAGTTAGAGGTTTGGAACAGGAATCCTTGGTCACACATATAGAGACAACCCTCACCTAATCTTGACTTCCCCTCTGTGCCTTTCATCTAGCCCCACCTCTTCTAACCTCTGTACCAACCACTTATTCCTGTTCAGACCACTTTGTAATCTTCCAGTAGAAGGAGATCAACCAATGGGGTCACCCAGTTAAATCCTAGTCTTCCACAAAACACTGAAGATGGAGGGGTTTCAAGAGGACACTATGGCAGAGAACCCAGCTCTAACTGGCAAAAACGAGGTAGTTCAATAGGCTATTCACTCCAAATAGTTGTTCTCCCTGATGATAAAAACAAAAAGTATTCCTGCTGTGTGGACCCAGAGCTACTGCCCACTTATCCCTGAAATTGCTCATGTGTCTGAGAACACAGTGTAGGAATGAGGGCCCTAGATTAAAATACACAAAAATACAAAACCAGCATATTTATATTATGAAAAAAAAGTTAAAATGCACAACATACATCATTCACACACAGCTAATGCAGTTGCCATCCTGAAGAAAGTGGGACCCAAGGCACATCGTCCAAGGGATCAAATAAAATTGTATTGGCTCAGAAATGGGGTGGGAGGGAGCTTAGGAGCAGCAGGTCTGCAGCTGTTCCCCAACCATCCCTTTTGCCTAGTCACAACCCATTGCTTGGGTCAGTTCTCAGCACCCTCTCCCAAGAGTGGGGGATAAGGAAAAACTCTGCTGTACCCCTGAGAGATTCCCTGTCACAGAGTGTAGTCATTTGTGGGCTGGGTTTATCAGTCTGGTCTCATGCTAATCTGTTCACTTCAGCAGGAGAAATATTATTACATATCCTTCTTTAAAATGAAAACAACTTCCCTATCCAGGTCACTTTCAGAAGCTGGAGACTACAATAAAGCACGCATGGGGGATTTCCCCCAAAGCCCTCACATGCACTTGGATAGTGTGGTTGGAGTTCCTTTGCCTCCCCCTGGTTGGAGTTTCTTTGCCTTCTGACCAAGAAAGAAGAGGGGGTAAACCTATGGAACTCAGCTGGAGATACATGGCAGTGCCAGCTGCCCCTTACCCACCCTGTTCCCACTTTTTCCATTCTGCAGATTGATGCCTGCTCCTTGAAACTTCCCGATCACAAAAGGATAGCCTCTGACCCACTGTAGGTCAATTCTGGGCATCAGAGAGCAGGACAGGGCCATGGATTTCTTCTTCATCCCAAAAGTAGGCTGGCTTTCCCTGTGAGCTGGGGGCCTGCTGGGCCTTCAATGGACATGAGGCCACCATATGGCTGATGTTCTGGCACAATTGGCACTTCTTGGGCTGGGGCGGCAGCTTGCCTTCCTTGGTGTGATGGTCTAGATCTTCACAGTCTTAGCACCTGTTTCCTTTTGATCTGCACTTCTGCCTGTTCTTCTCTTTTGGCTGCCTCTCACTTCCAATACAGAACACCCCACCAAAGCTGGTGACTTGAATAGATTACAGGCCCTTGGTGGAATTCTTAAAGGTGAACTTTACTGCCTCATCCTCCTTCAGGCTTCGGAAGCCCTCCATGTGCATCTTACTCTGGTGCACAAAGACATCCACTGGTGGGTCAAGTGAGAGCCTGGTGCAGGAAATCATGGACAGGAAGCTGAACCCCATGAGCATGTTGAACCACTTACAGATGCTGGCACTGTGCAGCAGCTACTGCTCTTCTGATACTGGGAAGGCATCCGCTGGCACCTCCTCTGGTGCCTTGGCACAGCCACCTGAAAACTGCTGGTTTGACACAGAGCCCATGGTAGTTGGCTGAGCCGGTTGCCCCAGGTCCCAGGTTGGGTAGCTGTTGGCCTCAGAGAAGTCTGGAGGTCTGATCCTCTTCTATTTCTTAGATAAGTCCTTTTAACATTTCATATAATAAGGACTTGGTGATGATAAACTCCTTTAGCTTTATCTTATCTGCCCATCCATTCTAAATGAAAGCTTTGCTGGATAGAGCAATCTTGGGTGTAGGTCCTTGCCTTTCATGACTTCAAATATTTCTTTCCAGCCCCTTCTTGCCTGCAATGTTTCTTTTGAGAAATCAGCCGATAGTCTTATGGGAACTCCTCTGTAGGTAACTCTCTCCTTTCCTCTTGCTGCTTTTAAGATTCTCTCTTTATCTTTAATCTTGGGTAACTTAATCATGATGTGCCTTGGTATGTTCCTCTTTGGGACCAATGTCTTTGGGACTCTCTGGGCTTCCTGGACTTCCTGGAAGTCTATTTCCTTCATCAGATTGGGGAAAATTTTCTTCATTATTTGTTTAAGTAATTTTTCAACTTCTTGCTTTTGTTCTTTTTCTGGCACCCCTATGATTTGGATATTGGAATGTTTAAAATTGTCCCAGAGGTTCCTCATCCTCTCCTCATTTTTTGAGTTCTTGTTTCTTCACTCTGTTCCAATTGGATGTTTATTTCTTACTTTTGTTCCAAATCATTGATTTGAGTTCCTGTTGCCTTCCTGTCTCTGTTGGTTCCCTGAATATTTTGCTTTATTTCACTTCGGGTAGCCTTCATTTTGTGACCAAGCTCAATCAGTTCCATGGGCATCCTGATTACCAGTGTTTTGAACTCTGCATCTGAAAGGTTGCCTATCTCCTTGTCTCTCAGTTATTTTTCTGGAGCCTTGATCTGTTCTTTTATTTGGGCCATATTTTTGTCTTGGTGCACTTGTTGTGTTGTAAGGGGGTGGGGCCTTAGGTATTCACCAGGGCAGGGCAACCCTCTTTGCTGTGCTGTGGCACTGTTTTGGGGGGGGTCAGAGAGACAACAATGCTGCTTGCTTGCTCTGCTCTAGCCCCACTTTTCAACAAACTCTTGTGTGAGACTGGGAGTTTCGCCCATAGTGCCAACCCCCGCTGTAGTTTATGGCTGAATTTGAGTCTCAGTTTCCTGTTCAGACAGTCCTGCCTGACTCACACAGTCCACCACCTTGCTGCGGGACCTCTCAGCCAACCCACCCGCATGGTCTGCCTCCTTGCTGTGGGTCTCTTCCACCCGCCCTGCTGCCTTTCTCCTTCCTACAGGTCTGGTTGAATATTTCTTTAATTCCTTCCTTGTTGGAGTTCCATGCAGTTTGATTTTCTGGCACTTTGGGTTGTTTATTGTTTTTAAATTGGTTGTTATCCTCCTTTTGGTTGTACCAGGAAGTGAAGGGTTTCTACCTATGCCTCCTTGGCTGGAAACCACAGGAGAGAATGTTGAAAGCAGCAAGAGAAAAGGAGAGAGTCATCTACAAAGGAGTGCCCATAAGACTATTAGCTCATTTCTCAAAAGAAAACTTACAGGCAAGAAGGAGCTGGAAAGAAGTATTCCAACTCATGATAAGAAAGGACCTACATCCAAGATTAATTTATCCAGCAAAGCTATTATTTAGAATGGAAGGGCAGATAAAGTGCTTCCCAGATAAGGTCAAATTCAAGGAGTTCATCATCACCAAGCCCTTACTATATGCTTATTTAAGAAAAAGAAGAAGATAAAAAATATGTCCAGTAAAATGACAGCAAACTCACAACTGTCAACAACTGTACCTAAAAAACAAAAACAAAAAGTAAGCAACAAGTAGAACAGGAACAGAATCACAGAAATGGAGATCATGTGGAGGGTTATTAGTGGGAAGGGGGAAGGGCAGAATGGAGGAAAAGGTACAAAGAATAAGAAGCATAAATGGTAGGCACAAAATGGACAAGAGGAGGTTAAGAATAGTATAGGAAAAATGGAGAAGCCAAAGAACTTATATGACCCATAGATATGAACTAAGGGGGGTGGTAATGCAGGGGGGGGGTTGTACAGGATGGAGGGGGTTATGGAGAAAATATATTGGGACAACTGTAACAGCATAATCAGTTTTATTTGGATAAAGTAATCTTGGTTTTAGGTCCTTGCTTTTCATCACTTCGACTACTTCTTGCCAGTCCTTTCTTGCCTGCAAAGTTTCTTTTGAGAAATCAGCTGACAATCTTATGGGAACTCCTTTGTAGATAACTCTCTGCTTTTCTTATGCTGCTTTCTTTTCTTATTTTTAACCTTTGGCATTTTAGTTATGATGTGTCTTGGAGTGGGCCTCTTTGTATCCATCTTGTTTGGGACTCTCTGTGCTTACTGGAGTTGCATGCCTATTTCCCTCACCAAATTAGGGAAGTTTTCTTTCATTGTTTTTTCAAATTGATTTCTAATTTCTTGCTCTTTCTCTTCTATTTCTGGCACCCCTATGATGTGAATATTGGATGCTTGAAGTTGTCCCAGAGACTTCTTACACTATACTCATTTTTTTTTTGGATTCTATTTTCTTCTTGTTCTGATTGGTTGTTATTTGGTTCCTTATGTTCCAAATCATTGATTTGATTCTTGGCTTCATCCACTCTACTGTTGTTTCCCTGTGAATTGTTCTTTATTTCAATTAGTATATACTTCATTTCTGACTGGATCTTTTTTACACTGTTTAGGTCCTCACTAATTTCCTTGACCATCCTTGTATACAGTGTTTTGAACTCTGCATCTGATAGATTGCTTATCTCCATTTCATTTATCCCTTTTTCTGGAGTTTTGATCTGTTCTTTCATTTAGGCCATGTTTCTTTGTCTCCTCCTTTTGGCAGCCTCCTTGTGTTTGTTTCTATGTATCAGGTAGAGCTGTTTTGACTCCTTGTCTTGGTAGTGTGGCCTAATGCAGTAGGTGTCCTGTGGGGTCCAGTGGCACAACCTCCCCTATCACCCAAGCTGGGTACTCGAGGTGTGCCCTTTGTGTGGGCTGAGTACACCCTCCTCTTGTAGTTGAGTCTTGGTTTGTTTTGGCAGATTTATGAGAGGGATTTACTTAGGCCAGTCAGCTGGAAGGATTGGCTATGATCACTTACCACCAACGTCTGCCCTCTGTGGAGGATCAGTTGTGCAGAGGCAGGGTGGTGATTCTCCAACATGGTCTGTAGCTGTCCACTGAGTGCACTGGCCCTGGGGTTTCCTCCCACAGTGCAGGCCAAGGCCAGCCCCCCACTTGTGTTTTTCCTGGGGCTGCCCTCCCTGAGCTATAAAGCAATCTGAGAAGGCTGCTACTTGTGCTGAGCTTGGAGATACCCAGGCAAGCACATGCTGTGAAACTAGGCTGGCTGCTGCTAGTGCCTGGCTGGAGCTCACTGAGGTCAGCTGTTGCTTGTTTGATAGGATTTAGAAAGTTGTGAAACATGAGCCAAGACCAGGCATTCGTATGGAAAAGCAGCTTGGGTGGGCCTGTAAGTTGGGTGGGGCAGAGATAGAGTCTCAAATATGGCACCAGCCTGCTGGCTCTGTGGCTCTGAGGGGGTGTGGCTTAGAAAAGGGACAACGGCCTCTTCTTGCTTCGATGACAGAAACTTCAGCCTCTCTCAGTAGGACACTGGTGCCCTAAGCTGCCAGCCAGTGCTAGAGCTCAGAAGGAGTGAGTCTGAGTAGGTGCGTCCACATGTAGGTTTTTTAAGAAGATATTCTTGGGGCTCCAGAAGTTTCTTCCACCAACTGAATATCCACTGGTTTTTGCCACCAGAAGTTGTGGGGACTTATTTTCCTGGCACTGAAAACCTGGGCTGTGGGGCTTGGTATGGCGCTGGGACTCCTTATTCCTGAGGTATGCCTCCCAGATTTTTATCTACCACATGTGGGTGAGAGACCAGCCCGGTTTGCCTCTGGGCCCCTCCTACCAGTCTGGATGGATGTGGTTTCTTTAACTCTGTAGTTGTCAGACTTACATTCAACTCAATTTTTGATGGTTCTGAGTGATGGTTGTTCTATATTTTAGTTGTAATTTTGATGTGGTTGTGCGAAGAGGCGAGCCATGTCTGCCTATGCCATCATCTTGGCTGGCCAAAGTTTTTAATTTTAATGAAGTCCAGTTTTTCAATCATTTCTTTCATGAATCATGTCCTTGTGTTGTCTCTAAAAAGTCATGGTCATACTCAAGTTCTTCAGATTTTCTCTCATGTTATCTTTTTAGGGTGTTATAATCGTGGGTGTCATATTTAGGTCTGTGATCTATTTTGAGTTATTTTTTTTGTGAAGGCTGTAAGGTCTGTGTCTAGATTCATTTTTTTTGCAAGTGGATGTCCAGTTGTTTCAACACCATTTGTTGAAAATATTACCTTTGCTCCATTGTATTGTCTTTGTTCCTTTGTCAAAGAACAGTTGATGTATTTATGTGGGACTATTTCTGGGCTATCTATTCTGTTGCAGTGATCCACTTGTCTATTCTTTCACCAATACGACACTGTCAAGATTACCTTAGGTATTCCAGTCATACCTAACTGGAGTTTTATAGGTATGTTTTGAAGTTGGGTCACATCAAAGTCCTCCAACTTTGTTCTTCTCCTTCAATATGTACTGGCTATTCTGGTTCTTGTGTCATTTCATATACACTCCAGAATCAGTATCAATATCCTTAAGGTACTTTGTTGTAGTTTTGTTGAGATTGCATTGATTCTCTACATTAAATTTGGAAGAAATGATATCATGACAGTGTCGAGTCTTCCTATCCATGAACATGGAATATCTTTTCATTTGTTTAGCTCTTTGATTTTGTTAATCAGAGTTTTGTTAATTCTTGGTTTTTGATTGGTGCATTTAGACCAATAGTTTTTTAAAAAATGAAAACCCAAATAAATTTTTGTTGTTTGCCTAAATTTATTAAAGGCAAGTTCCAATTCCATTCGTTCAGGAAGAAGGTGTCTGAAACGTCTTCCATAGTACTGCTGTTAACCCTATTTGTCTGAGCAACAGCGGTGGTCCAGGTTTGGATATGATCAACTTTATCAAGGAGAGGACAAGAATCAACTCTTTTCTCTTCCACTCTATTTTAGTTAGTTTTTTCCTTGTTTACAGTGTGCAGTCTGTTCCTCCTTATACTCTTACTTATACTCATATCTTATCATTTTATTCCCCCCTTTTATCTTTTGAAATTATATTATGTGTCCCCATAACTTCAGATTGAAACATAAATTTCCTACTTATGTCCTACTATGTTATTTCCATGGACTTTCTTGTGATCTGACCCCAACATATATTGCCATCATTGTTTCCCATTGCTTTTTTGTCCATAACCTAATCCTCTAAACAAATGAACAACTTTTTTTCTCTGTCCTTGCTGTGTTGATTCTTCTTTCTGTGGTCCTTTGATTTAAACCAAAACCAAAACCAAAATTAACCCACCTGTTTCCCCACTCCCTGAAACTTCAAATTATTGAACTTAAAAAAAATTCTGGAAAACATGAAGGAAAAGAGATGTAAAATAATCTGACTCTCCAGGTTTAGTGTTGTTAGACGTCAAAAGTGTCAGTGCCAACGAAGGAACCCAGGTGTAACAGAGGACTAGAGGAAATGGAAAATCACAATTGAAACTTACCAGCTGCTGCTGGACCAACCACTAAATAAGAAAAGAAAACAAATTATTATTTTTCTGAATTATGTACTCAGTTCTCATTGAAAATCCACTTGAAACATCAGAAAAAGGACTTTTGGGAACCATTAAATCATATACAAATATGCTATTCCTTATTAATTCAACATTAACTCTACCTTAATAACCTATCTATCTAGGGCCTTTTGGAAGGCCTGTGTGATTAAGTATATGAATAAAGTTCACTTCTTCTAATGAAATATTTTTTTCTAAACATTCTTAGTCAGGGGAAGGGTCACAGACTTTCAGGAGACTGGTTACCAATTAAAGGTTCATTCAGTTCCATCTCTCTCTTTTCTGTTTTCAACATGTGCTCTCCCTTTCAAAACTCTACCACCATGTCAGCTTTCTTTCTTTTTAGTGCAGAAAGTTTTTTTATAATTATTAATTTGAAAACTTTTGTCATAATTTTCTACATTTTTTCTTTCTGATAATCTCTGGGATTTAACCAGAATTCTAAATTTGGCTTAAAAAACATGAGGTATAAACATGTAACCTGTGTAAGACAAGGGTTCTTCCTTTCACGTCTTTCAGGAGTATAGGATAGGGAAGAACAGGGATCAATTATTACAAATGAGAAATTCTAAGTTTTCAATTTTCTGACCCTCTGTTCTAGCTTTCATGGTAGATATTTTTAGAGTCAGCAAAATGGAGTTGCCTGTAGTCCCTCTTCCTTTTCAACTTTCATGAGAATTAAAACTCTTCAAAGAGCTATAATATTTATTTAAAATTAGCTCTTATTTTTCTGCCTGTTTCAATCTGTAATCTTATAATGTCTTTGTTTTATTCTTCATCTTCCACTATATAATTTTTCTAGGTCCATCACTTAGTTCACTTATTCCTGCCTTATTTCAAAAGCATCTGAGCTTAAGTCTTTATTTTTTTAATTTTTTAAAACTCAAGACTTATAGTTTATTGTTTTAATTGTTCAAGTACAGGACCTCCTCCCAGGACCAAACTAAAATTACAGCATAATTATAGAAAAGACATCCTGAATAAACAACTGAAGACTAGTTAGAGAGAAGCCTTATAAACACTTACTTACAGAAGCCACACTAAAACTGATAGGAAGTGTGGAGGCAGGAAAGGGCTGGCTGGGCCCCAAAAGATGTCAGATGAAGTTCCAGAGGAATATCTTAGCTGAAGATGGCGTTTCCCCTGAAAAGTGTTTGGGGTCAAAACCCCAAACTGGTATCCCCAATATACAGTACCAGAACCAGGAAAGGCAGTCATGTAACATCAGCTGTAAAAAGCAAAAGGGTTTCTGTTCATTGGGAGAGATGGCTAGAGATGCAGCCCACCTTCTTAAAGGTGCACAAACCTTTGTTTGCAGCCTCTAATCCTGGACTCCAGCAGAGGAAGGGCAGAGGAGACTAGAGCCTCATGAGGGGAGAGTCTGAGCTCTGGAGAAAGGGCTGAAGGGACAGCCACCAGGATATCTGTGCTCAGTCGTACCTCCATACTTCAGAAGCCATCTTTCTTGGGCAAATCACTCCCCTTGATGCGGCATCATCCTGGAGGAAAAGCAATAGCCCCACCCGCAAGAGTCCCTCTCGCCTCATCTGTGTAGCTTAAACCCTGCTGAGGAGTAAAACTGAAGGCTATTTCAGTGACTAAGCCTAACAGGGAGCCTGCAGAAAAGGCAGATCTCTGGGTGCTTTGAGACTTTTCTCAACCTGCTGCTGGGCCTGGTGCTGGTAAAAGCTGGCCTTGGTGCTCAGCTTGGTCCTTTTCACATGCACCCAGGAGCAGCAGAGGAAACCATGACCTGTGGATTGTTGTTCACGTTAAATGGGTTGCCCAGGGCTAGTCACAGGTAGCCTCTGACAGAGGGCTGCAACAGAGTCTTTGGAGATTTCTCTAATACATAGAAACAAACACAAAGAGACAGCCAAAATAGGAAGACAAAGAAACAGGCTCCAAATGTACAAACAAGAGAATGCTCCAGAAGAAGAGCTAGATGAAATGGATTCAAGCAATTTATCAGCTAAAGAGTCAAAGTAATGATTATAAGGGTCCTCAGCAGCATGAAGATGGACATAGAAACCATAAAAAACCCCACTCATAAATGAAGACTGCAATATCTGAAATAAAGAACACATTAGAAGGAATAAATAGGTTAGATGAAGCAGAGGATTGAATAACTCATTTGGAGGACAAGGTAGGAAAAAAAACACCCAATCAGAACAGAAAATAAAAAAAAAAAAAAAGGAGAGTTAAAAGGACATTTGGGACAACATGAAGCAAAACAACATCTGCATTATGGAAGTACCAGAAGAGAAGATAGGTATCAAGGGAATGAGAGCCTATTATTTGAAGAAATAATGAGTGAACATTCCCCTAACCGGTGATGGAAAAAGACACATAAGTCCAGGAAGCCCAAAGATTCCCAAATAAGATGGACCCAAAGAGGCCCACACCAAGACAATGATAATTAAAATGGCAAAACTTAAAGATAAGGAGAGAATCTTGAAAGTCCCAAGAGAAAGGCAGTTAGTTACCTACAAGGAATCTCCTATAAGACTGTTATCTGATATCTCAAAAGAAACATTTCTGGCCAGAAGGGATTGGCATGAAATATTCAAATTGATGTAAAGCAAAACCTACAACTAAGGCTACTTTACCTGGCAAGACTATCATTTAAAATTAAAGGAGACACAAAAAGCTTCCCAGTCAAGAAGAATCTAAAGAGGTTTTTTTTACCACCAAAAAACAGTACTACTACAAACATTTCTTTGTAAATGAGAGCTACCTTTAAGAAGAAGAAGAAAAAGAAAAAAAAACCCAGAGGAAAATAGTTAAAGAAAAAATGGCAATAAATGTGTATCTATCAATAATTACTTTAAATGTAAAGGACTTAAATGCTTTAATCAAAAGACACAGTGTAGCTGAATGGATAAGAAAACAAGACCCATATATAGTTGTATGATGTCTCCAAGAGACCCATCTCAAAATGAAAGAAACACATAGACTAAAAGTAAAGGGATGGAAAAAATATTTCATGCACATGGAAAGGAAAAAATCTGGGGAAACAATCCTTATATCTGACAAAGTAGACTTTAAAACCAAGGCTATAGTAAAAGACAAAGAAGGACACCACATAATGATAAAGAAAATAAGCCAACAAGAAGACACAATCCTGGTAAACATTTACATACCCAACATAGGAGCACCAAAATATGGAAACCAAACCTTGATGGAGAGAAAGGGAGACATCAACAATAATACAGTCATAGAAGAGGATTTTAGCACCCTGTTGCTATCAATGCATAGAGCTTCCAGACAGAAAATCAACAAGGGGACTACGGTCTTAAATGACACACTAGATTAAATGGATTTAATTGATATCCACAGAGCATTTCACTCCAAAGCAGCAAAATATATCCTTTTAAAGTGCATGTGAACATTTTTTTTAGTGTAGATCATGTGTTAGGACACAAAACAAGTCTCAATAAGTTTAAGAGATTGTAATCATATCAAGCATCTTTGACCATAATGGTATGAAACTAGAAATCAATTGCAAGATGAAAACTAATAAATACACAGATATAAAGCTGAGTAATATGTTACTAAACAATTAATAGGGTAACAATGAGACTAAGGAAGAACTCAAAATATACCTTGAAACAAATAAATGTTGAGAACACAACAACCCAAATCTGTGGACACAGTTAATGCGGTCATAACAGGGAAATTCATAGCATTACAGGCCTATTTCAAGAAACAGGAAAATGTTCAAGTAAACAATCTAACTTTACACTTAAAGGAACTTGAAAAGGAACAACAAACAAAGCCCGAAGTGAGTAAAAGGAAGAAAATAATAATATAGTGTGAAAAAACTCACAAACGGTTAATAAATTCAAGAGGCATTCCTTTGAAGGGAAAAAACAACAACAACCAGACAAGATTGATGAAACTTTAACTAGCCTCATGAAGAAAAAAAAAAAGGAGACTCAAATAAATAAAAACAGAAATGAAAGAGGAGAAATAACAAGTGACACCACAGAAACATAAAATATTGTATGAAAAATATTACAAACGACTGTATGTCAACAAATTGGGCAATCTGAGTGAAATGGATAAACTCATAGAAACATACAATCTTCCAAAGCTAAATCAGGGAAAAATTCATTAAATCTGAATAGACAGATTACACCTAGTGAAATTGAAACAGTAATGAAAAGACTCCTGGCACACAGAAGCCATGGACTGGATTGCTTTCCAGGTAAATTTTACCAAATATTCAGAGAAGATCTAACACTTCTTTTTCTCAAACATTTCAAAAAATCAAGATGAGGGAAGACTCCGAAGCTCATTTTATGAGATCTGTATTATCCTAATTTTAAAACCAGATAAAGTCACTGTAAGAAAAGAAAATTATAGGCTAGTATCCTTGATGAACATTAATGCTAAAATCCTCAACAAAATGTTAGCAAACTGAATACAGCAATACATCAAAAAGATCATACACCATGATCAAGTAGGATTGGTTTGTGGGATGCTAGGTTGGTACAACAATCACAACTCAATAAATGTGATACACTACATAAACGAAGTGAAGGATAAAACCCACATGATCTGTCAATAGATGCAGAAAAAGCATTTGAAGAAATCCAGCACCCATTTATGATAAAAATTCTCAGCAAAGTGGGAACAGAAGGCATATCCCTCAATGTAATAAAGACCTTAAATGAAACCCTTAGGTAACATCATACTCAGTGGGCTAAAACTACAATGTTCCTCTTAAGATTGGGAAGAAGACAAGGATGTCTGTTTTGCCACTCTTCTTCAGTACTGAAAGTCCTAGCCACTGCAATCAGACAAGAAGAAATAAAAGGCATCCAGCTTGGAAAGGAAGATGTAAAACTGTCATTATTTGCAGATGACACGATATGGTATATAGAGAACCCTAACTATTCTGCTGAAAACTACCAAAAGCGATAAATGTATTCAGTAAAGGCCAGGATACAAAATTAATATCTAGAAATCAGTTGCATTTTTATATACAATTAATGAACTATAAAAAGAGAAATAAATAAACAATCCCATTCACAATAGCTTCAAAGAGAATAAAATGCCTAGGAATAAATTTAATCAAGAATGTAAAAGACCTATACTCTCAAAATTGCAAGACACTGAAGAAAGATACTGAAGAAGATACAAATCAATTGAAGCACATATCATGTTCTTGGATAGGAAGAATTAATATCATTAAAGTGTCCATACTACCCAAAGCAATTTACAGACTCAACACAAGTTTTATCCAAATGCCAATGTCTTATTTCATAGAACTAGAACAATTATTCAAAAAATTTATGTAGAACAACAAATGACTCCAAATAGCAACAGAAATCCTGAGACAGAAGAAAAAAGTTGGAGGAATCATGCTACCTGATATCAAACTATATTATAAGGCCATAGTAATCAAAATGGCATGGTACTGACATAAGAAGACATATAAATTACTGGAGAAGAATAGAGATCACAGCAATAAACCCACGCCTTTATAGTCAATTAATATTTTCCAAAAGGGACAAAAACATACAATGGGGTAAAGATAGTTTATTCAATAAATGCTTTTGGGAAAATTGGACAGATATGTGCAAAAAAAAAAAAAAAGAAAAGAAACTAAACCACCTAATACATTACACAGAAGAATAAACTCAAAATGGATTAAAGCCTTAAATGTGTGACTTGAACTATAAAAATCCTAGAAGAAAACTTAGGCAGTAATATATCAGACATTTCTCATAGCCACATTTTTTTCCAGATATATCTTCTTGGGCAAGGGAAACAAAACAAAAAATAAACACATGGGACTATATCAAACTAAAGAGTTTTTGCACAGCAAAGAGAACCATCAACAAACTGAAAAGACAATCCACTGAATGAGAGAACATATTTGTCAGTGGTGCATCTGATAAGGAGTTAATATTCAAAATTTATAAGAACTTAAAGAACCCCCCAAATTAACAATTCAATTTAAAAATGGACAAAGGACCTGAATAGAAACTTCTCCAAAGTGGATATACAGGTGGCCAATAGACATATGAGAACATGTTCAACATCACTAATCATCAGAAAAATGCACATCAGGTCCACAATGAGATCTTGCTTCATACCTGTCAGCATGGCTATTGTCAATAAATGAACAAAGAAGTGTTGACGAGGAAGTAGAGAAAGGGAAACCCTCATTCACTATTGGTGGGAATCCAGATTGGTGCAGCCACTGTGGAAAGCAGTATGGAATTACCTCCCAAAATTAGGAATGGAATTGCCTTATGACCCAGTGATTCCACTTCTGGCAATACATCCTATGAAACCCAAAACACTAATTTGAAAGAATGCATGTACCCCTATATTCATTATGGCATTATGTACAATAGCCAAGATTTGGAGGCAGCCCAATTGCCCATCAATAGATGAGTGGATAAAACAACTATGGTACATTTACACTATGGAATACTACTTGACCCTGAAAAAGAAAATCTTACTCTTCATGAAAGCATAGATGGACCTGGAGAACATTACGCTAAGTGAAACAAGCCAATCAGAGAAAAACACTTACCATATGATTTCACTCATATGTGGAATCTAATGAACAAAATGAACTATCAGGGAAAATAGAGATGGACTTATATAGATAGATAGCAGACTGACAGCTCTGGGGTTGGGGACTGGGGAAGTGGAGGGGTTGAGTAAAAGAGAAAAAGAGAAAGAACTCTTGGACAAGGACAACAGTGTGGTGATTATGGGATTAGGGGAGTGGGTGGAGGTAGAAGCCGGTATAGGGAGAGTGGGATAAATGGTAATGGAAAAAATGCAATAAAAATGCTATCAACTAAGAGTTGAGAGATAAATTGGTTAAATCAAATGAGTTGCCTCTCAAATAAATGATCTAGTATATGTTTGAAAAATATATGATGTAAGAAAATGTTTAAAGAAATTTGGCAACCTTTGAAAGCATGAA
>PVIA01016297.1:0-19470 GCA_004024845.1 Tonatia bakeri | reverse complement strand
GGGGGCAGGGGCGGAGGGGGAGGAGGAGGAGTTTGAGAGGGTAGGACGACAGAATAGTGTCAGGGAAGTCAAGGGGGAACCACAGATGGAAGAGCAGAGCAGAGCAGGACATTAGGAACGAGAGCAGCCTCCCCAGGAGGGGACACAGAGAAGACATTTCGGCGGAAGTGGCAGGTGAATGCACAGAGCGGGTCTGAGCAGAGGAGGAGGCAGGTCAGCCATCGAGAAAGGCCTTCCTCCCCAGCGCCCCCCACAGGACCCAGAGATGGCATTAGTCTTCAGGATCTTTTATTAACGTATAGAAAATGTGTTTAAAAAAGGAACTATACAGAGGCTAAAAGCAACCCGGACTAAAAATACTAGTTAACAATGGTTAACGCGCGGGGATCCCGGTCTTTGAGCTACAGCGCGGTGGGAGGTCGGGGGACGTTGGTCTGTCCACTGCTTCCCTGGACGTTTTCGTTCGTTAACAAGGACCCTGCCTGAGGAGGGTGGACTCCAGTTTCTCTTTGTTTTCCTTCATCCTGCCAGTCTTTAAGTAAATGCTTTCCCAAGCACATTGTAGCTACAAAGTCAGTAAATTGGTCTTGTTATTTTTACCTGAAAAGGCTGTTAAATGTTAAAATGGCAAACGCAAATTCGGAAGGATTGGAGGATTTGGTGTTGGAGAGTTCTCAGAACCACCACAAGGTGGGTTTCAGCTGGCCCAGCCCCGGGAACGCCTCCCTCGAAGTCCCAGCAACTCCCTTAGGGTGCCTGGCATGCCTCTGGCCTGGAGTGTACTTGAGGTTGGAAAAATTAGGGTGGGGGGAGGTGTGAATGACAGGAAGGAGCCTCGAGCCTGTGGGGCTGGGATGGGAGTCCAGGCCTCAGAGGGGACACGGATGGGGAAGGGGGTCTGTCGGGGACCACCCTCCTGGTTGACGTGACTGCACTGACCACGGGGTCTGCTGCTTCCAGCACAGGGTGTCACTGCGGCCCATGCAGCCCTGTGTGGACGACGGCTGTGACATGCAGAGTGCTCTCTTGGGAAGAGCTATCTGCTCCTGTGTATGGAAATGTCATTCATTTCAGAGAAAGGGGTGCACTCCCTGGTTTTGGGCCTGGCAGCTGGCAATACACGTTACCAAGAACAGATTTCCTTCCCAAAGGGGCAGAGAGAGCCTGCTGTCCTGTGAACTCATCGGCCCCGCTGGGGCGGTGGGAACAGGAAGGGAGAGGGAAGAAGAAACTGGGGGATGAGTGAATGTCGCCTGCCTTCCTCTGGCCTCATTTCGCAAACATTTCCACTGCTGTGTTCCTGCAGGGGCCACGAGGAAAGCCGTCCTTGTGCCCCTGAGAGTCTGGGGAGAGGGAGCCCACATTAGCCTGGAGCATGCCGGTTTCAGCCTAAAAGGTCTTGGGATTTCCGCATTTGATACCACCCGCATTGGTCTGAATACATTAGTAATGTAACCTTTTCCCTCCCTAGTTCAGGAGTAAAGTTGACACCCCAGGGACACCACCCTGTTTGTTCTGTGGCTCCCCCTCCCTGTCCTGGCTGCGTTGCCTGCCCTGGTTTGGGGAGAATGGCTCTGGAATTTCCCACTTTGCTAATATTGGGTGAGAAAGAGGCTGCAGGTTCCCAAAACGGTGGGGTGGGGTGGGGTGGGGGTGGGGGAACGACTGTGTTCTGGTCTTCACCCTCCCCTCCCAGCCTGCTGTGGCCCCCTCCCTCACCTCCCACGTTAAAGAAAAAAAAAAGAAAGATCTGCTGTCAGGATGTTTCTTACTCCTGATGGCCAGGTTAAAGATCCCCTGGAGTATGTAGCAAAAACAGTTCAAATGCCCTTTTGTCAGAAGACAGAGAGGAAGTGGCATTCAAAGACCCGTGGTGAGAACATTAGCAAATCCAAGATGGTGGCCCCTTGGCCACAGAAATACATGGGGCTGCGGCTCCTGCAGTAGCAGAGCGGGGGCCCTGGAATCAGACAGAGCGTGTGTGATTATGGCTGCACTTGGCAGCTGTGCGATCCGAGGCATACTCCTGATCCTGTCTGTGCCTTCATTCTCTCATCTGTCAAATGGTTAAACTCAGTCAGGGTTCTGGTGGGGATTTATCAAGCTCCTCACCCAGGATCCGGAAAACAGTAGGAGTGCAGTGATGCCAAGTCTCTCAGCCTTCCTTTGGGGAGAGGAAAATGAAAAAGCCTGGCCCGGATCTGATCTCAGCTCTGTTACTAATCAGCTGTGTGAACCTGAGCAAGTTGCCTAACCTTTCTTGGCCTGGAGTACGAAATGTGGGGGTTGAGTCTCCCTTCCAGTGCTGGAGGTGTGTTCCCAACATTTGCCTTTTGGAGGCAGTGTTGAGCACATTAGTGTCCAATGACAGGATGTTAAGAAGCACCCCAGGGTCTTCCTGGGGCTCCTGAACTGTCGGGAAGAAAACAGTAGCTCTCATCCTTGCATTTACCTCCTGACCATGTCTCTGGACTCCAACCCCCCCTGTGGCTTCGGGGTTCCAGGCCTCCTGGAACGTCAGATGGCCTCCACAGAACCCATGGACCAATGAACCAATGCCAGCACCTGCAAGAGCTGATCAGGGAGACCGAAAGGGTTAAACATTTCTGAACTGGAAATTTAGTGGCAGCCGGGCCTCACAGCCGGGGACGACGAGCTGTTTTATTCAGTCAGCAGAGGGGGCAGCATTTTTCTGAGGAACAAGGGCTGTGTTATTTGGATGTTCTGCAGTGGCCTGATTAAGCTTGGGGAAGGAGGGAGCATTTCCGGTCTGGAGAACAGGCAACACTGTCCGAAGACAGAGAGGCTGGCCAAGGACATTGGGACAGTGAGAGCTGCAGGTGCAGTGAAATCATGCTTCAGGCAAGGGGTGACCTTGAGAAATGAATGAGAAATGCTCGGGGGAAAAAGTGAGGCCCAGGCAGGGTGGGCTGAGCAAGCCAGGAGAGTCCTTCTGCTTCTCCGTCTCTGGGCAGTGACGGGCCCTGGGGACCTCCGCTTCTTCTCGAGTGCCGTGGGCCATCTGCCAGGGGGCTGGTGAGCGGCTGGGGGCCAGAGAGCTGGGCGCTAATGCCTGCCCCTCGTCCAGGGCCCCGTACGCCCGACCTCTGCATTTTTACTGTGGGCCTGTCTGGAAAAGCCTTGCTTTTAGCCTCGAAGGATCCATTGGCTTGTTTTTTTGTTGCCATGTGGTAGTTTATATTTTATTCTTCCTTCCTCCCAGCTGTTTCTCCAGCTTGAGGAACACAGTCGGGTCTGAACAAATCCAGAGTGGGGCAATTGGGATGAATGGGAGGCATTTGTTAAATGGGACCTGCATCTCCACAGCACGCCCTCTTCGAGTGCACTGGGGATTTTTCCATACTTGCTCTTAGCCGGTTGTGTTTATTCTGTGAGTTCTCATTTGGCCTGGTGGTGCCCTCGGTTGTTGAGGAAAACCTTATCACACGCGTGGGGTTGGATTAAGGAAGAAACAAAGGTCTGAGGAAGCAGTTAGTTGAAGATCTTCAGCAATGTGGCCAGAAGGCCTTGAGGCACAGCCAGAGGAGGCTGCAGGCTCAACCCAGAAGCCAGTCAGTCCTGTGACTCCCCTCCGGAAGGGTGGACAACCTGTTGCTGTCACCTGCAGGAAAGCGCACCATCCAGGGAGGCCGGGCAGAGCTACTGCAATGTGTGACTTCAGCCAAGAGGCAGACTCCCCAGTTCAAGAACAATTCACCCTAGACTTCGGAGGTCCAGGGCCCCTCTCCGTCCTTGGCAAGTTTGAGGCGAGTGAAAACAAACTGTCCCACCTGCTCTGCGATTACGGCGTAGAACTCATGTTGGAATCTTCCAGAAATTCCTTTTCAGAGTTTTAAGGACAGACAGTGAGATGCCAGTGAGGGCCCCCTTTGGAGGGAACGAAATGGAAGTAAGGAACTAGACCGAGCAGGGGTCTGCTGATAGAAAGGAGCCGTAGAAAAGCCCGTATCTGGAGTCAGTGGCTCCACCTTTCCTGAAATTCTGGGTGGAGATTTACAAAAAAAAAAAAAAAAAGGGAAACTATTTGGAAGCCCCAGGAGTCCTTGCACATCCGGGCCCCAGGAGCCGATCTCAGCCCCTCAGCTTGGTGCATCCACTGTTGTCACAGATTTTATTTTACTTTTTCCCTCGAGGGGACAGGACAAAGAGGAACTCAGGAACCCTTTCTCAACCGATGCTTTTCAAAGGACTCTTTGAAAAAGTTCCGCGACAACCTTTCGTGCCTTAGTCTGCAGCTCTGTCCTGGCACTGGGTCTGAAAAGTCGACCTGTGGGTGGGCCGGTTAGGCGTGGCGGCCCCAGCGCACCGGCAGCCTGGGCTCTCCTGGTCTGTCTTGGAGGGACCCGCGCTCCGGGCGCAGGGAGCTGGCGAATTCCCAGGTGGACGGAGCGGGTGCGAGGTCTCTCACCTCTTTGTGAGGATGGGTCTGTGAAGGGTAGCGTGGATTCGTGAAGTTTGTCCTGCACTTCCTTGCTGCCATTTTTGTTGTAGTATTATTATTTTTTTTTACAAATCAACCTCATGTGCAAATCTGTGGGCTGGTTTCCTGGGTCTTAGCTCCGTCTGGGTTCTCCCGGAAAGCTGGGGGCTCTTGTCCTCACCCCCACGAGGGTTCGCTCAGCGTTACAGGAGGGGCCTGAGGCTGTGACCGCCACCTGGTGGTGACACGCAGCAATTCTCCTTCCAGTTAAACGTGGCCTAAGGGCCAGCAGTTTTCCACAGATCTGCCTTCCCCATTCCTGCACCTGCTCTGCCTTTTAGCTCCGGTGGCTCCTTTGCCTTCCAGAAAGGACCTCGGAGAATGGGAGTGTACTCTGCAGAAACCACCCTTTTGGACGAGGGAACACAAACAGGACAGACTGCCTGCCCTCGGGTGTAGGCAGTGAGTCTGCTGTAGTCACTGGTGGGATTTCATTTCCTTCTGTAAGTACACACATCCTGGTGTGACTCCAGGGCGGGCCAGTCTGTCCCTTGTGTGTCCCTGGAGGGAAGCTTTGGGGGTCCGGGTGAGTGCCTCGTGAGTGGCGCTCCCGGGGTCCACCTTTGGGAAGGGCGTGGAGGAGCCGGGCCAGCAGGAACCAGTGAGCGAGGGTAGAGAGCTATGACTCAGGTTGACCGTGGGCCCTGGGCAGAGAATGGGCACAGTCTCTTAAAAATGGTAACAACTCTCGAGTAAATTAGTCTACTTAATGAAAGGAGTGCATGAACCCTTCTGTAGGAGGCTGGGCGAGCTAAGCTTTGAAGTCCCTGTCTTGCTTTAAAGTTCTTCAGAATGAATCTGGGCAGTGCTGCGGAGACTATTTTTAGAAGTGCTCCACAGGGCAAAGCGGATCCAGCAGAAGGCGGATCGGGGTTTCCATGGATGCCGCGGGCTTTCACCGGATCGGCGGCACGGGGGTTCAGAGTCTCGTCCCGTTTTAGTTCCCTTGCTGAGGTGGGCTGTGGGGCACCACCCAGGTCCTGGGGCTCTGCCTTTATGCACAAAATGCATGCAGCCTCCGCTTCTCATAATCTTCTCTGCCATGTGAGTGTGTGTTTTATTTACCACCTCTGAATCAGCTTCCTCGCTCCCTCCCTCCCTTTCTTCCCTCCTTCCTTCCTAAATAGAGCAGGGCTTCTGGGGAATCTTCACTACTCAATTGTGCCGTCTCCCCAAGCCAGTTCCCACTCAGGTTTCAGATCGGAGGTGAGCACTGCTGGTCGTCAAAGCAGAGCGGGGAAGTGAGGGGCCATATCTGTGTGCGACAGGTGAGGGACCTGAGGCCCAGAGAGGGGCAGTGGCCTCCCTGATGTCACACGGCCAGTGGGGGGTCTACAGCTTAGCCTCCAGTTTCCTCAGGTGGCCTGCCTCCTGCTGTTCCTGGTGGCCCCCTCTAGCTAAGCCTTATTTAATTTACAGGTTTCTGGAAAGGACTGTTTGCTTTTCCAAGGTTTCTCCTAGTTTTTTCGAAGCCTACGGTAAACTGAGAAATGAAAATGTCACCACTGTCGTTCAGCACCGGATATGTCCATCCCAAGCACCCTGCAGCCGTGAACAGGCCTTGGGGGCCTGCGAAAGGGACAGTGCCCACAGCAGGTGGCAGCAGGACACGTGGCATGACTTCCCATGACATCACAGGTGTGAGCGTCAGCCCAAAGGACTGTTCTTTCCTGGCTACCAGAGCTTGGTTAGACTGCGGAGGGCTCCGTGAGAAAACCACCTAGTCTCGGGCTCATTGTGATCAGCCCCGGGGAGGTTCCCGGATGCCCCAGCTGCACGAAATGTGCCGGGACAGAAAGTGGGGCTGGGGCCCTGCAGACGGGTGAGGGCAGCTGGCAGACTGAGTGTGGGTTCTGCAGAAGCCGTAGGGACAGCTGCAGCGACGCTGGATTTGGAGCAGCTGCAGGGTCCCGGCTTCCGGAGCTTCCAGCTCTGTTGGGGCTTAAAAATAAAATCACACCGGAGAAGAGAGCACATCTTGTAAAGTGCAACACAGGCCTGCAGCCCTCCCCCGTCCACCTTTGGATTTCTGGATGCGATTTCCTCCGGTGCTTTTCATTTTTCCTCTCTAGGCAGGCTAATAAAAGGAGACAGAGAAAGGCTCCTCATGACCTCACCTCATTAAGGAGGTCACTCCTGTTTCCCATAGGACCAGAAAAGGGGAAAAAATGAGAATGAAACCCCAGATTGCACCTCTTCCCAGGATTAGCAGTCAGGACAATGGCTGGCTGGTCATAGAACTTCTTTTGTCTGACTCTTATTAAGCTACCCACACAGAGGAGAGCCTGAATGAAGACGGAAGTCAATTTGCAACTCAAAAAAAAAAAAAAATTCATGGCACATAGGACCGGAAAGAAAATCAGAGCCAGGGGGGACCTGGGTTCCCCACGGGACATCGAGTCACATTGGCAGGTGCCCTGAACTCTCCTTCTTCTGTCCTTTCCTCAAGGCCAGGCCCCAAAGTGCTGAAAACCACACCCATCCCGTCCCCCCTACTCCCAAAAAGGGTGGGCGGTGACTTGGGCCCCAGTGGGACACAGTGTGCAGCTCCACGAGACCTCGGGATGGCGGGACGGGGGGAGGTCACACTGCTTCCTCCTCCGGGGAGTCGCTCAGGAAGCTCTCTTGCTGAGGCCCTCCCGTGGGCTGGGTGAGGGCCTGGCCATCGAAGGCCGTGACCAGAGACAAACCCGTGGGCGTGAAGGGCGTCTCGGAAGGAAGGAGAGGGGAGAAGGCACGTGCCTGTCCCCATAGCCACCCGACTCCAGGACTTGCCTTGGAATTGGTCTTTGAAGAAAACACCCCCCTTTCCTCCTGGGTGGGATGAGAGGGGAAGGTCAAGGTTGGCCGGGTGGGAGGGAGGGTGGACCGAGGGTCCGACCCGAGGGCAGCAGGAACCGCGGGCAGCTAGTCCTTGGCTGGTTCCCGCGGCCCCTGCTTCCTCCCGACACTTGCAGTGTGTTGCAAAGCACAGTACTAAAACCCCTCACCCCGGCGTCATATTATAAAATACACACGAAGGACAGGAAAGGTCAGTTGGCGGGTGGCTGCCCACGGCTCAGAAGTGCAAGGACCGCCGTTTCCGCCCTGCCACGGGACGGGGGCTGTGGGGGCGTGTCTTCATTTCCACGAAGGGGATGGAGAATTCGTGGCCTTTCCAGTGGTACCAGTTGATGCCCTGGGAAGGAGGAAGAGGCGCAGGTCAGACCGCCTGAGGTGTGGCCAAGTTCCCAGTGAGGTCAGGGCTCGGCCCCTCTCCAGCCTTTCCTTTCCAACAGGCCTCTGGCCTGGGTCTCTGCTGGGAATGTACTGTGGCTCTAGGTTTTGGGGCTTCAGGATTCACCTGCACCGGTCACTGGAGTGGGATTTCAAAGTCCCACCAGCACCGAGGCGTTTCGAAGAGAGTAACTGTGTGTGACCACCCACTACGGGAGAGTCAGTGGTTTCTACTGACAGTGACCGACCCCCTGGCTTTGCCCTGGACAGTGGGGTATCCCTGGGGTGTCCCTGGCTGCAGGACTTCCAGTGCTACTGCTGGGAAAGTCCCAGGCGGCCCATCCTATGGACGTGTGGTCTCCAATGGGGACAGCCTGTCCGGTTTACACTGGTCTCTCCCTTCCTGGGACACTTCCGAAGCTCAGGTGGAGCCTGGGAAGCTGCCCTTGGCTTTCCAAGGCTAGAAGATCTTCATGGAATGTTCTAGACAAGGAAATGAAATGGGACTTGACTGGCTGCAGGGGCTTCTCTGGGGGAGTTCTGGCTCTGAGTCCAGTCGCCCCTCTTCCTCTGCCTCTGCTCTGTCCTGCCTGGACCCCAGGTCTGCGTCCCTGTCCTCTCCATGGTCCTCCTTTCTTGAGACTCTGAGTGTTTCATGTTCAAAGGCAGGGGGTGGGGGTGAGACCACACGTGCAATTAAAACAAAGCTAAGGGCCCGTGGGGTCCACAGCTCTGGGACCTGCCGGATGGCGGCCGAGCGTCACCCACCTGACTGTGCCTGGACTCCCCGTATTTCCCGTTGAGGTTGGTTCGGTGGCAGTTCTTGTACCACCACGCCCCCTTGTACGACTGGGCGCAGTTGGTCACTGCAATGTCATTGTCTCTGTCCTCGGTGGAGAAAGGGCGTCCCTGATGATAGCTGAGCGAGTCTCCTGGGAAAAGGAAACCTTCGTGAGGCTGTTCAACTTGTCACTCTTCAGCCAGGATTTTCTGGATGAGCGGCCCACTCCCGACCAACCTGGCCGCCACTGCAGGGTTCCCTCCACCTAGCGTTCCCACGTCCACCCAGTGGTCGGCCTGGCTGTACCAAGCCTCCTCCGCCTTCCCTGGGTGGGGGCAGCTGCCCCATGCTGCCCCCTCCAACTCGTCTCCTCATTCCCCGACCTCCCGCTCAGAACGCTGCCCCCTGACCCCACCTCACCCCATCCGTCTGTCTGCTCCAGGCCGGCCCTGGGACACAGACACTCCTGACTTCTTTTGTCTCCAGAGGGGACAGTGACCAGCCATGGCCACCGCCGTGCAGCCTGGCTATTTTTGAAATGATTTGGTCTGTTGCTTTGTTTAGCACAGTCCATTGCAATGGCTACTGCATGCCCCAAGCATGGTCAATTGGACCTTTGGTGGGGCACCACAGGTGGGGCTCCTGGCCATTGGGAAAGGTCTGAAATGGGAAGAATAACAAAGGAAAGCATGTCTTCTCTTTGGAGTAGTGTACCTGGCTGAAAAGAGAAACAATTGGACAGAGGCAGAAATGGAGGGGCAACATCTTGGTGGTCTTAGTGGCAAGAGGCATTAACACATTGCTAAAATTATACGCTAGCGTTTAGCCCGAGAACTGGAGTTAATGAGAGGATCAATAACTCCACGTACCAAACAATAGAACATTTGGCAAAACAGGTTTCATGACATGAGCTACAATAGAACCCAGGAAACGGACTGGCTGAGCCCAGGAACCAGACTCAGTGTTATGTTCTGATAAAACTGTTAATGCAAGGGAGCTTCCGGAGATGGTTGTTCTACTTAGGAGAACTGTCATAAAAATCTGTATAGAAAATGGGCCAAAGCACGTGGTACTTGTGGAAGGAAGAAATGCAATGTGGCTGGTGGGGAACATTTACATGCCGCTTTTTGTTCCTTGATGGGGTGTGATGATGACGTCTGATGGGGGGGCATCTTGGAACCTGGGGGGGACCCGGTTTGTTTTCATTGGTTCAGAGATGGTTTTCCTGGATGTCATTGCAGGGGAGAATTCTACCTAGACTGTAGTTGGTTTTGCTCTCTCTGGATAGGAGCCCATATCGATTAATCCAGACAAGAAAACTAATCGGTGGCCCTCCCATTGACCTTTGTTTCTTAGACCTTAAAAGCACTTTCACTGCACTTAATTTCATTTTTTTCCGAGTGCTCTGTGAAGCAGGGCCAGGATCATTATTATGATTTTCCAGACGAGGAAACTCAAGTCCTGGGAAATTGGTTTCAGGTCCCCTGAGTGGTGTGGGACAGCCTGGCCCAGAGCCAGAGACCGACAGCCCTGTGCCCTGCTCACTGGCCAGCAGTGCCCGAGGTACCTGCCGTGCCATTGTAGCTCCCGAGGCGGAGTTTGTACAGGCTTCTGCCGTCCTCGACAGAGAACTTGTCGTAGTAGGCGAAGGCAGCCTCCTGGCCATCCCGCATGTCCACGCGCAGCTCGTAGCGGCCCTGGGACGTGATCCTGTGGATGTTGTCCAGCCCTGCGGAGGTGAGCAGAGATTGCGGGAGCCTGGCTCCGGTGGCCCAGGAAGTGGGGGTAAGAAAGGGAGCTGCGGCTGAAAACAAGTGTGACGAGGAAGTGGGAGGTTTTCGGAAACCCGTGGGCCTCAGCCCTTCCCAGGCTGTTGTCCTCCCAGACTCTGGATTTCCTCCTGCAAAAGGCCAGCACAGGCATGCTGAGGAGTCCCTGCCACAGGACAGCTCAGGGGGCCTGATGTCTCCTCGGGACCCGGGGACGGGCAGGCCCCGACCCCTAGCACTCCTGGCTCTGTGCCCGCCACCTCTCACTCCAAACGTGGTGCTGGGTGAAAGTGACCAGAGGCGTCTCGTGGGTGTGAGCCCTTCAGCCTGAGTGATAGGAAGAAAGAGATGGAAACAGTGGTCAGAGGAGTTCAGGGCGAACCCACGGCCAGGATACCCCAACATCCTGCCGTCTCTGCGAAGCCTGTGAAGGCAGGGGTCTGTCCGCCTTTCTCACACCCCCTCCTCCCGCAGCCTCCGCCCAGCTCACACTGCCTCCTTCCTGGATTGTTGCCCTTGACCAAACAGCAGTCCCTTCACCCTGGAAGCTACATTCTCCGCCCCCACACCGTGGGGCAGACCTCCACAATGCCTGACGGTGGGGGTGGGTGGCAGGGGACACAACAAAAGCTCGACCCCTTACCCCCAACCCTGGGAGCAGTTTCTGCTCAGAGCGTCCCTGGGGACCACACTGATGCTAACCTCCAACCAAGGCCTCATATTTGCACTCTACCCCCACTTTGTCCTGCTTCCCCCTCCCCCTTCTCCTGAGAGCACCCCCAATATATCCCCGGAACGGGAATCTCTGTCCCAAGCTCTGCTACCAGAGGACCCAACTTAGCAGAGAAACCGGGGGTCACAGTGTTACCCCAACCTGAGCACTGCTGCCGACAACACGCGGCCAGGCCAGGCCCGCACTCCGGACCCCCCCGGCTCCCTGTTACCCATGGCATCAAGCCGAGACGTCTCTTCCCGACCGTGCCTCCTGCCCAGGCCTTGTCCAGCCCACCTAACCTCATCCTCCTCTTCCCCGGGCTGCAGCTGTGCTCTGGTTGGCTGGTCTCTCCCCCGCCCTGTTTGCACACATCGAAAGGAGCCCTGTCTTCCCTCTTTTCTGGTTCCTGTCCTCCCCAATCCTGCTCCTCCCTCGATGCCTCTCCAGGAAGCCAGACCCGCCTTTCTCTGAGTCACTGTGGCTTCCCCATCAGTGGCTTGTAGGTTGCTATGGTGTTTCCCAGTGTGGGGTGACATCTTTGATGATGAAACAAGTATTTGGGGCCTAAGGACTCAAGAACCTTGAACTCACGGGGAGAGAGGGATTACTCTTTCTTAATAGAGTAAGGAGAAACCTTAACCCTGATTCTAACCCTAACTCCCAGTGTCAGTTTGGTTCTAAGTACTTTGGTGAGGTAGCACCCAACACTTCCTAAAGTCCACTGTTGCCAGCACCACCACCGTCAGCAACGACAACAGGCTGGCAGCCCCCGCATTTAACTGCCATTTAATAATATTAATATGGTTTTCATCGCATTGACTTCTGAGGCTCCCTTTCATCACTGCAGATAACGAGCTTTCCATCTTCAGCAATGCTTTGACGTTTCCTTCCCAAAATGATAGATTTAATGAACTAAAATGAGTGACACACAGAAAACGTTAAGTGCACAGGTCTGGGGCACGAGAGCCCTGTCTGCAACGGTGCACTGATTCATGGGTACTGTCTGCCGACTCTTAGAGGGGAAGGGCATTTTCCTGTTCATTGACTTTTCTCTCAATGCTTTTATATGGTTTTTACCATATATTTTTATTAGCTACATCAGCAAACACACATCTGGGCACTGAAGAAATTGTCAACAAATTCTTACCATTGACTGATCAATTAATTGATAGCTACAGTTTAGGGGCGGACTCTTCCCCGGGCACTGCAATAGGCCATGCAGTGAGGAGAGGAATGTGATGTGGTCCCAGCCCTAAAGGAGAGGTTTCCGTGGTATAGGCTATAGTCGTGAGAGAAAGGGAAGGGGACACTAATAAGGGAGCGGCTAATTCTCCCACAGGCACAGGGCAAGGCCAGCGGGTAGGGTGGGTTCTCCAGGTCCTTGAATATACACAGACGGACGGACACCAAGGTGCCTAGAGGAGGGGACAGGTGGCCGGAAGAGTGTTCCTTGCAGAGGAGACAGCAGTGATTCTGAATGTTTGGGGGCTGGTGTTGGGCTGGGGGCATGTGGGAAACAGAGGTACTCGGTGGTGGGGAGCAGGTGCCCAGGGAGAGTGGGGAGGCCCGATGCCTGAGCTGAGGTGTCTGGCTTGCACCTGGTGGTGGTGAGGCCTTGAGAAGTTTTACAAATGGGGTTCGCCACTGCTCAGATCATTGGGGTGAGTAAGACCATCCCGGGGGCCATGTGAGCAATGAGTAGTCCTACAGGTGCAGAGGCCACTTAGGGGGAGAAAGATAATGAGACCGGAGAGGCAGGGACAGGGAGGCGGAGAGGAGGCCGCCGATTCGGGATGCCACCGTTCTCCTTTCCCCTGCTGCCCTGCACAAGTCACTGAGAATCTAAGCGAGAGGAAGATGCAGGTCAGAAAGCACGGGCTGCTCCCTGGGCGTGGCACCTGCCTGGGTCAGACGTGTGTGCTTTCCCTCTCACACCTGCTCAGTCCTCCATCGATACCTCCTGCTCGAGCCAGACCTCTAGGACATTCATGGCTGCCTCTAATGCCATTCTCACTTTTCTCCATCCCCTGCTAAGTCAGGGAAATCACATTCCCCAAGGAACTGGAGCAGAACAACGGCCTCCTTCTCTCGGCCCCACAGGCTGGCTGGCTGGTGCCTCACTCGTGAGACATGGCCAGCCGCCCTGGCTCTCCTCAAGCCCCCTCGCCCACCAGGCCAGTCCCTGCCTTTGTAGTTGCCTCACGTCAAGACCCATCAGCATAAGAGACTATTAGTGAGGATGGGAAGAGACAGAGCAAAGAGGAAAGCACCACAGTAAGATAACACAGATCAATAGTGCAGCCAAACAGAGCCAGCGGTGCCGAAAGCAATTCACAGGCTGTCAGCTTCTCAGCAGACACGGGGCTGCTGATAACCCCAGATGGACCCAGAGAGGGGAGAGGCGGACTGAGGGCCAGGGCAGCGGGGCAAGGAAAAGAAGCAAGGAGGCGTTACCCAGCCAAAACTCATCCTCCAGGTTCCCGAAGCCAACTCGGTAGTCTGCCCACTTCCGGAAGAAGTCGGTTTGGCCATTCTGCCGTCTCTGGAACACCTGCCAAGAGACAGGGAAAACAATGGGATGCCTAGAAAAGGCACTGATGTGAGTAAACCTGCTGTCACTGAGCTTTATATCTGCAAGGGCAGAGGTGCCCAGGTAAGGAACATTGCTGCGCAGAACTGGGTATTTGCAGAGCCATGTTTGTAGGAGACCCCCAGCACCTCTCTCGGGGCGCAGAGGCCCCGACGAACAGGCTTGGGTGGGATGTTGAGACTCACTCACACCCCTGCGATGTAGAATGGATTAAGGGACACATGAAGCCCCCAAATCACCACGGAAAATCGGCTTGGCTCTCAGACTCTTTGCACCAGGGTTTGCAGCAGAAAGCGTTTCTCACCCAAAGAGCAGGACCAACTTCAAACCAGCCAGTCCCTGCCATCATCCCAATGCAGGCAAAGCAACTGCATATCATTAATTTTCTGAGCTGTTTAAGTGCTAATTTCATCTAACCTCCACTACACCGGCCTCGGCTTCAATTTTCCAATTTTGCTTTACAAAGGAGGCAGAAATACGTCAGAAACAAAAAAGGAAATGTCTCCCAGGAGTAGCTGCTATGAGCACCACCACCATTTCCCTCCATTCAAAACCTTGTTTCCGTCCGCACCCACCCAGCTGACGCTGGACCGAGTTCGGGCCAGGCTGCAGTGCCCACCTCCTGGGCTGCACTGATGGGTGGGGACAATTGTGAGGCCACCCTCCTCTTTTCTCTGTTGTGGACAGTCAGACATGGAAGGGAACACTCACAGGCAGTGGTGTCTCTCTTTGCCTAGTAATTGGTGCCCCCTGAAGGCTGTGACATTCTGGGGAAGAACCAGAGTGGCCAGGGACGGACGGGGACAAGGGTGGCCCTCGTAACCAGAGGTGACTACCCATGTTCAGTCCCCCACAGGCAGTCATCATACAGCCTCAGCTCCTGTTTTGTCACTGGAGCCGCAGTTTCCAGCAGGCAAGACCCGGGTCTGTCTGAGCCACTGGTCCTTGTCCCTGCATGAACTGCCATCGCAGAAGGAACCCCCTCCCTGGGCCAGGCCACGATAGCCTCTGTTATTCCTCTCTGCCCAGCCAAAACCTGTGACTGGGCTGCTGAGAAGGAGCCCTGAGGGAAACGAGGAACCCCTTTAGGAGGGACATGTGGGGGTAGGTGAGGGGACGGGCAGAGGAAGGTGAAGCTGGGGTCCCCCGCACTGAGTCAGGTGGCCCGGAACACCAGGAAGTCTGCGTGCGCGGGGAGCAGCGTGCACTCACAATCCAGCCGCCACCGTCCGTGGTCATGTCGCAGTACACCTGCAGCTTCTGGCGGAGCTCTCCACGGAGGAAGATGGTGTAGACCCCACTCAATGTGTCGCCGTTCATCAGGTGCTGGGCACAGTCCTGCGGGTGCGGGAACACCCGCCCCCCTGCAGAGGAACACAGGCCGTTTCCTGAAAGGATCCTTTCTCCCTCTCATCGTAGCCCCTTGAACTGTAGAAGGGGCAGGGGTGTCCAACCCTTTGGTGTCTCTGGGCCACACGGGAAGAAGAAGAGTTGTCTTGGGGCACACATTAAATATGCTGTGAAACGTAATAATGAGAAAAATCTCATGTTTTAAGTAAATGTATGATTTCGTGTTGGGTGGCATTCACAGCCATGTTGGGCTGCATGCGGCCCATGGGCCGTAGGTTGGACACTCCTGAGGGTGGTACCTTGTGAGGAGCTGTGAGACATCCACTCTGGATGTTCCACAGTGTGCAGGGACCCTGCCTCACCCTGCATCCCCCTGTCCAGCCGATGTGCATTAATCAGACAATACACAGTCTTACGGGATCTGAGGACCAAGCAGCTGGGTTCAAGGTCTGCCTCCTCCACTTACCTGGTTAGCTTAGGCTAATGGTCTGACTTCCTTGGGCATCAGATTTCTCATCAATAAATGGGGATAAACAAAATACCCCTACCCCCAAAGGCGAAGATGTGTCAGTGCAGCTAGTGACTGTCGCTCGGGTGATGATGACAGGGGCAGGCCCATAATGCATCACTGTAGGGCCCACCTCTCCAAAGGACTGGAGGCACCAAGGCACAGATTTCCACCCTCCTCATGGCGGCCACGAAGGGATGCCCAGATACACTCAGCATGAGCAAGAAGATGGGTGTGTCTATTCCTCGGGCAAAATAATCTCCTGATTGTACTAAACAATCAAATGTCCATGCTTTACAGTTCAGTGGAAGTTTAAAGAGAGGGCAGGGGGAATAAACTGCTGCTCATCTTTCAGTGAGAACAGCCCAATTTGTACAACAATATCTAATTAGCTGAAAGCGAAGCTTAAATCATGTGTCTTGAAGAGTTTAGCTTCAGGGCACATTTTAATGCTTTGCAGGCAGGCGGAGGAGCAGAGATCCCAGCGGCGGGCTCTGCGGACTGCGGGAGCTGATAGAGCGAAAGGCGGGGCTTGAGAATGAGAGACTGAGATTCGGGGGCCCGGAAAACAGAATGGTGTGGCTGAGGAGCTCTGCAGTCGTGGCCTGCAGAGCAGAGACAGGAAGAGGTGAACTATGGACCTCACAGGTATTACTGCAGTGTCCCCTGTGTACTGCAGGGTGTGATGGCTGGCCCCTGGTGAGTCACAGCAAATGACAGCGTGATGTCACAGAAGGAAGGAGACGGAACAACATCGCTGAAAGCCCAGGGCATCTGAACACCTGTCCTGGACCATCAGCAAAGCATCCTGTGTTGGGAAGAGGTCATTGGGGTCCCACAGACTTTGCACAAGGCCCCTTTGGAGATGAGTCAACGCCCCCTAGCACAGGACTGTCTTTCAGCTCTGCCATGCTGGGGTCAAGGGTGGCTCCCATTGAAGGCGGTTTGGAACAAAGGTACCGCCCACTTCGGCCATGGCCATACCAGGGAATAACAGTGTATTTCTTTCTACAAAACTTGTGCTTGACAAGGTACATTTTTATCTTCATTTAATCCTTGCAAGAAACTTGAGAGGAAAGCAAGATTGTTATGAATCAAAAGCTTATTTTACAGAGAAAAAGACTGCACTCAGAAAGATCACATGACGTCTCGTCCTCTGCCACGTGAACTTGTTTCCAACTTAGTCAAGTGCTCTGTGCATTCTGCTGAGAGACTAGAACACGACGCAGTTGCCTGGATCTGCCTCTGTCCGTGCGGCAAAGGATGAATTAATGTCTGTATCTAAACTCTAAGCACAGAAAGCCCCAAAGGCCAAAGTGACCTAAAAACAAGTCCTACATTCAAATTAAATATCTTTATCCCCCAAACGGAAAACCGATTTTCTGAATAGGTGCAGACATGCTCTTTCATCGGCAGCTTGTCCTAGGGCTCATTAGCGTTCGCCGTCCCACCTGTGCCTAGAGGTCACAATTATATTTCGGGACAGATGCCAGACAGCTCCCTCCTCTCTTCTTGTTGCTTGGGGACACCGTGATTATTTCCCTTTTTCCAGATCATTCTCCACCTCGTCTCTGGAGCAACCAGCCTTTTCTCGCAGCCCGGATTTCTCATTTTCAAAATGTAGCACTGAACGTTCTTGGTCTTCAGCTCATTCCTACCTTATGCACCAACAGCCCCTTCTCCTAAATCAACTTAGCTTCTTAAAGGAGCCAGCACCCCAGATTTCTTCCCAATACCCAACACATGTGTCCCTGGTCATCTTTTCTCAAATCTTAAAACGGCAACCTCATGCAAACACACATATGAAACTAAACCAAGCCAGGCTAAAGAAATCAATGATCTTATACAGGCTACTTCACATCAGTCATGTAGATTATTTAATAGTTATAAATACTTTTAAAAGGCTCAAATGCATCAGCTGCTTTAAAGGTAGATGACCAGAAACAGATATAATAACCTGAGATGACTTGCCCCGGAGAAGACAATTTCTTAAACATGTGAAGGACTCTCATACAAAAGAAGAACTCCTTCTTTTATGTTTCAAGTCAGAAAATGAGGACACAATCGACGTGTGCATGAAGGTGTGGTCCACCCGGTGTCGGCGGTTGGGTGGGAGCAAGGTGCCAGGCTGCACCGCGTGAGGGGAAGGGCCCCACTTTGGGCTGGTGGTGGGAGGCCCACAGCCGACGTGTGAGGGGTGGGTGCCCCGTGGCTGGGTGCACTTGCCTCACCTGTGACACACTGCAAGTCCACCTAGTTGCTTAGAGGTGGCCCTTGCTGTAAGTTAGTCAGTGGCCCTGCTGGAAAGCCAGCCAATGGGCATTTTGTTCATGCAGAATATCAGGAGCAGCGGCCTGGGGTTTCTACCTCCTGGGAGCTGGGAAAAGACACATGTGTCACGAAAACCCTGCAATCCAATTCCTCTGGCTTGCAAGGCTGCCAAAGGTATTGCCTCCTTAATCAAATTATGATTCCTTTTCATTAGATGAGAGGAATCAGAGGCTGGTTAATTGTTCCCAAAGTGGGGCCTCTATTCGTCGAGTTCAGACTCCTGGTTCCGTGGCAGAGCTGCTGGATGAGTGTCAGGCATGGTCTCGGGTTCAGGGTTTCACCCCGCTCCTCGGGTGAGCCTGAAGCCCGCCCAGACTTGAATGCCACCGCTTCCTCTGGGACAGTCCCTGCTCCTCAGAGAGGCCAAGGAGTGTCATTGGTGAGCAAGACTGTGCCCCCGAGGGGCCTGGTGGTTGGTTTTCTCTGTCTAGACCCCTGGGGCTGTGTGGATAAATCAAATGAGTCTCTCTGTCCCTCCCTCCCTCCTTTCCTCTCCTTTCCCTTTCTCCTTTCCCTTCCCTCTCTCTCTCCCCCACAGGTATGTCTAGGGTGGACAGGTCCCAAGATTTAGACTGGGGGGTCTGGGAAAGAGGAAACAAGAGCCTCTCTAGCTTTGAGCTGAAGCCTGGGGTGCCCATTTTTACCACGAGGTTCTGCTTTGGCGGCTGTTGGGCTGTAGCTTAGCTGATGATGAATACGACCTTGATTCCCATTCTGCTGTGTTCGCTGCATGCGCACTGTGGGCTCAGACGTTTTTAGGGAACCGCGAGGGCGGATTCAGGCACCCCTAGGTCTCTGGATGCCCTGCCATGTAGCGCCATCAGAAACTCCCATTTAACCCTAACACAGATCACCCCAGAGATTTTCCCCAAGGCAGATGTTTCAGGGCCCAGAGTAACCCTGGAAGCTTTTCTTCCCGTTGGTGCGATAGCAGTGGCCTGGCCCTCAAAGAGACTTTTTTCCCCTTAAGTACAGGCTGTGTTGATTACCGAGTTAAGAGGAAAGCAATGCCAAGTGATCAGGACACTGAACGTCTCCTGGTTGAAGTGTTTCTAGATGTAATTGTGAGATCAATAGGACCGGGCACTTTCTGGAAGAATTGCTCAGAAATTGGTTTGTGTCGGGGACCTGACGGCTGAAAGCCGAGGGGAGTGAGGGGAGGGACGTGACTCAGGAATTGGAGGGCTGCCAGCCCCTGGGAGAGAAGGAGGAGACCCTCTGTGTCCCTGCCGGCCCCTGCCTCCTGCTCTGTTCTTGGGCACAGGCTTTAAAATGGCCCGAGTTTGTGGCTTTGGAGAGTCTGCATGCAGCCCGCCCTTACGGCCTCAGCGTCAGAACCGGAATGGAGATGGCAGCGTTCCTCCCTGGGAGCGGACCCAGGACAGCTGGGTGTGCTGCTGCGCAGACGTACCGGTGGCCACCTCCAGCCTCCAGAACTCGGATTTGTTTTCCCAGAAGCGGGTTTGTGGGGAGGGCAAAGTTACCTGTTCGGGCCACGTGGGCTATCAAACCTTCCACTGTAGCCACCCTGACAGCATCTTCTACTTCATTTACCTATTTATTCTTTTATGTATTCATTCAACAAGCGCATAGGAAGTGTCCGCTGGGTTCTAAATACTGGGCTAAGAAAGAGGTGGGAGGGCATATATACTCTTCTAGGTTGCTCACACTCTGGTGGGAGGCGTAGACATAACCCTAAATTCTGTGTG
>PVIA01016296.1:0-19474 GCA_004024845.1 Tonatia bakeri | reverse complement strand
ATTGTGTTGCTGTCAATATCTTTCTTAAAGTCCTCTAGGATTTTCTTTATGTATTTGGGTGCTCCTATGTTGGGTGCATATATATTTACAATACTAATGTCTTCTTGGTGGATTCTTCCCTTGAGTATTATGAAGTGACCTTCTGGGTCTCTTTTTATAGCCCTTTTTTGGAAGTCTATTTTGTCTGAAATGAGTATCGGGGGTAGCAATGTTTTTGTCTTTAAAATTTCTTGCTATTCTCAGGAAGAGTGGCACCACCTGCAGAAATTATCACTGGCACTTCTGCAGGCTGAGCAAACCCTCCTCAAGAGAGAAGTCTCTCCTGGTCCCCAAGACCTTTTGTAAGGGCCATGACACACTGCAGTGAGCAGCCTGGCTTGCAGGATCCCGTTAGCAGCTGTATGGCTGTGAAATTGCAGCATCTCTCAGCCCTGGCTGAGCTCAAGCTAAGTGCTCTGCTCCAAGGAGACATGGAAATCCACTGCCAGCTAACCCCACCAGGCTATCTGTGGGCAGCTGCATCCCAGGGTACAGTGACAGCTGGTGGGGCATGTTCCCCATTTACGTCCCACATGAGGGAAAATGGGAACTTTCCTGAAAGACCTGGGGAAAAAAAAAAACCTGCTCTTGTCAGAAATGTGACTCCCTGATATTGAGAATTGCAAATCATTCCCTCTATGAATCGAAGTGGTACACATGCATACATGCCTTAACCAGCCCCTGTGGAACCCTGTCCAGTCTTCGGCATGAAAGCTGTCACTCTGACTTACGAAAACCCAGGACAGGATGACCAGAAAAGCCATGCAGTTCAAAAGCCAAGGCCATAAACAACCAAGGATATTTTGCCAAGTGTCATCAAAGTCAATGGGTTCGGAAAAAGAGCGAGCTCCCTTGCTACAGGCAGGGCTGGCAGAATCTCTGTCACCATGGAGATCCCACACTCCTAGCCCTCCTCAGAGACAGCTCGGAGTAGATGTTATGATGTTGATTCTACATCATTTACTGCCAAAACTGAGACAATTTGCTCCAGGTCTTCAAGTAATTTGAACACAGAAAACTGAAACTGGAATTAAAACAATTGATATGAACTATAATATACTAAGTTCCCGATATGTCCCCAGTTCTAACACATGATATACACACTGTCTCATATAACCCTGAAGACGGCAGAATTTATAAAATCATATTCATGCTATTGATTATGGGAAATACTGAGGAGACAATTAGGGAAGACACTCCCCAGTCAGTCAGACCCAGAACAAGTTCTTAGTCACCTGGACCTTCCTAGCCCCAACTATGGGCTACATTCTTCTTGTTCATCAACAGTCTTTTCTGGAAATGTGCATTGGCCTTCCACACGTAGATGACCTTATGCAAGTCGCTGGACATATTTAAGAGCTGAACTAATGATGTCTAAAATACCTTCTATGGTTGAAACTCTCTGACTTTATTTGAGCTTTATATGTTAGGCATGGCACACAATTTAGAATCATTAAGACAATGGCTATTTTCAAGAAGCATATATTATATGAAAGAATCTAAAATTAAATGTACAGTAGAGCAGTTAAGTGTAAAACGGCATAGCAATAACTGCATATGAAATAGGAGAGCAGAGGAGGGGAGAGTCGACTGAGGCAGCGCAGCCGCAGAAGCCTCCGCCTGAACGCAGAACAGAGGAACAGAGTGCCGTGGGAAGCAGACAAAGGGAGCCAAACGGCCAGAAGGCCTCAGGAAACAGTCCTGAGGCTGGCATGAACGGAGCGCAATTGACCTGGGCTCTAGGAAGTGCAAGGACTGGATAATGGACCTCATGGCCTCCTAGATGGTGAACCTGTAGGCGCAATGAAAAAGAGTGTGGCCTGTAGTGGACACCATGCTGGATATGCACAGCACAGGGTTTCTGCTGCGACTATGTTACCAGGCCTGTTTATATAAAGTTGTTTCAATTTTTCTCATTGTTTCTCTCATAGGTTCTTAGCAACACACATGAAAATCCTTTGGTAGGGAGAAACCAGGTTCCATGCCAAGAATTTCTGGAAAGCTCATTCTGGTACAAAGAGACTGCCCCAGGTTTCACATAGCTAGCTGTGACTCTGTCTAATATAGTGGCACTGGGAGAAGGGAGAACTGAAGGTGGTGTTGAAAAATATCAAGGAGAAAGGTGGGATGAGAACTAGCTGCCAAAAGACATAATCACTTGCAGAGAAATGCTGGCTAATGTAGTGGGGTTGGGGTTGGGAGAAAAACAATGTGTCCCAACAAGGGCACTTCTGAGATTGGAAAGGGAATTCATAATTGTGGAAGGAGCATAGGAAAAGACTGGGTTTCACTGAGTAAACAGGGGAAATGGTCACTCTATGCAAAACCCTTCTTCTATCTTTCCTATGAAAAATTCAACACAATATGTATTTCTCACAAATGTCTGGGTATGACTAATATCTTTAGGGGAGGGGAGTTCAGCTATCATTCATATTATCCCACCATAGAAAACAGAAGCATAGAAAACAGAGGTTGCTTCCTAGGACAAGCAGAGAATTGAGTCACACTTGGTCAACCCTGACAGTGAGATGATAGCAATCACCAAAATGTCATCCCTGGGAATACAAAGTGTCACTATGCATATTACAAATAAAGTGTTCAATACTAAGGAAATTTTAGGAAACTTCTAAGGAAAACCACTCAAAGGTATTCTTGGAGCTCTTTGAAAAATCAAACCGCTTTGAATATCAATATAATGGTGGGGTTGCATTCAATGCCTAAGAATCTTCCCGCTCATACATCTTATGAGTCCTATGGTGCCATTAGGTAGGGCTAGCATTCCTTTCATCCATCAAACAAATAGGAGTGCCTACCACATGCCAGGCACTGTGCTAAGTTGCAAGGATACATAAGGGAGCAATGGGACCTATCTTTCAGTGTCTAGAGCTGCTATCTTTATCCCCTGGGGGTTTCACAGAGAAAATAAATAAAGATTTGTTTGTTTGTTTAAAATTTGGCATGAAAGTCCTAGATGTTGAATTTATGCATTGTTAAGAAATAGTGCAGATAAAGGGTACAGTGGGAAGGAAATTAAAAATAATTAAAATGGGTTACCCAAAATGAGAAACACTGAGCTATAGACAGAACCACACAACAAAGGAAATACCAGTTGTACACTGTAAACAGCATATTATATCACACAAAACAAACAATAACCTACTTGTTTCACCACAGCACAGCTCTCTCTGGGGGGACTCTTGGGCTCTGTCTGGAGGAGGGATGGGTAAGAGCTGTGGTTGTCACTCTGACATTCACTTCAGGACTCCCACATCTCACTCCAAATCTTGGACTTGTAACATCTTAAACGCCAAGGGATCTGAAATACGTCTGCCTAAGTTGCACACTGGCCTGTCACATTTATTCAAGGTTATTAACACACTTTCAGGACAGAACTTCAGCTAAAGACACGTAGAATTCAAAGCACTCCCTGCCCTCTAAAACATGGAAAGGCATTGCTGCCCTTGAGCTTAGTGCAAAACTGACATACTAGGTATATTTGTTGGGTCATTGCGTAAGGCACTAGATATAGATAAAGATACAGATACATAATGATATAAACATATATGATACAGGCATGAATGGATATGTTGATGTGTATTTTAATCAATTACATACACATAATTTAATAATAGCTGTCTCAACTCCGTGTCCCACATAGAACCCCAGGATTCAGTAGCTAAGATGTTGCAATTATACTGGTTCAGGAGTAAGAAGACAGCACAAGCATTGCCTTGTGAGCACAGGCAAGCCAGGTAGACACCTCACCTTCAGTCTCCTGCACCATGAAATGAGGATGAGCGACTGATCCCTGACTGCTGTGCGGGGTTGTTGTAAGGGGTGAAATGAAATAATGTAAGTAAAGTAAGTGTGTCGAAAAGTATAAAGTAGTATATACATGGAAGATGACATTATCTTTAATCAAAAGCATCAGAGAACACATGCATTTTTTCATCCTCATTGCACACCATAAACAAATTTGAACTCTAAAAATGAAATCAGCCCAAAGTAAAATGTTAGGAATGACAATGAGTCATTTTTCACAACAAAGAAATTGATTTTCCATAGATGTCCTTTCCTGTTGCATATAAAGGCCTATATTCATCAATGTCTATGTCCCTTGTTTTGACATTAGGTATAATTATGGCTGATCACATAGTCAATTGGTTCACATTACTATCAAAGCCTGAGGTCACTAAGTTTTCTCCCTATTACCATAGGGATATGCTAGGATTTATAATAAATTGTGCTGTTTCCAAAGCATTTTCTTCCTTTAATTAAAAATAAAAGTATTTTCAAGAATGTGATCTAAGCTTGAATGTCAGGCTTTGCATGCAATTTCTAGTTCAAAAGTTCTAAATCTTTTGTGATCATCATTTTTTAAGCAATGCTTTCAAACATCTAGATGGACTGAAGATTACCAGACATTCTACTTTTACAGAAAAGATCAAATTCTAGAAAAATAAAAATTGCTTCCAGGTCCTCCATTAAGCCTTTATGTTATTTCATTTAACCCTCCAAACTGACTATATTGCCCCAGTTACAATAATTTTTGGATCTCGATAATTAAACAATGGTTGTGTGAGACGCTAACAATAGGGGAAGTGGTGAAGGATATGAGGGAATTCTTTGCACTGTTTTTACAACTCTTCAATTTTTCTGTAAGTCTGAAATTAGTTTAAAATTAAAAGTAAAAACTAAAATAAAAATCTTACAAAATAGCATCATATTCCCATGAGTGTGGACACTAAGCCTCTGAGATATTAATTACTTGTGTAAAGTCACTTATCATTTACATTAATTTATACTACCATTTTATTCTAAAGTATTTAAAGCAGCTTATTTACACAAAAAGGTAGTAATTACTGATATTATAATTATTATAGTTATTATAATAATTTTTGCAGCAGTATCAGCATGGCAGGATCTGCCTTGAGAACTTGATATAGATCAAATGAAAACCTATATCAACCCTATGATGTCGGTACTATTCTACTGGTAATTTCCATTTCACATAAGAAAACTGAGATGCCATAGAAACTGGTAACTTGTTCAAGGTCACACATCCAGCAAGTGGTGAAATGTGGCTGATACCCAGTATACAAGATGACATCCAAATAGCAAGGAAGAAAAGCAGAAACTAAGCATGGGAACATGAAATAAGTCCAAAAGGAGGCAAATACGGCTGTTCAGGAAACAGTACAATTTTCTGAGTGCATTCAACAAAAGCCAACCATATGACCAGGAGAAGCATGCTTGACCTTGGATCAGCCAGTGTTTCTCCTAAGGATCCTCACACAGGATGCTGATATGAACAATTTAAAGCACTCACTCTCATAGCTTTTGAGGAAATGACAATGTTTCATGAGGAAGAGTCATAATGACACATGATAGGCAGCTAATATCGTGGCAATAAACAATTCTATAAAAACAAATTTGTGGGTTGTCAATCGTATGCACACAGCTGACCTCTTCCTTGACTTAATTCAGGGAAAGACCAGAATATCAGGACTAATGTTATTTCTCTCAGATGCACTTGTGTAAATATTGTATGGAAATAATTTTAGGAGTGTGTTCCTGCCAAATTCCTGAAGTACAGGATTCTTCTTATCACAATAAACACACTCCCATAAGCCCTACCATTCCTCTAAAGAGGAAGTCATACTTCTCCCACTTTATCTGATACCTCCTAGAACAACTTACAAAGTGAGAAACCTAATTTATCAGTCAGGGAGTTCACTGGCCCTTCTGGATAAGTAGATTTCCTATTTACCTGAAATCTAAAATTTTAACTTGTAGCACGACCTTATTTTGCAGTTTGTTTTTAATTGTAATGCCTTCAAAGTATGCTGCAAGTGCCCTTGCATTAATTTGTATTAATCACCTAAAATAAATCAACTAATTAAAATTAATTATGGAATTAAATATAACCTTTTCTTAATAACTTTGAAAATACTCTGGGCATCTCCTTGCCAGTGGCTTTCCATGGGGAGAAATTCAGCCTGTGTTTTCCTCTTGGGAGAAGTCCTCCTGGGGGTGATAGAAACACGTGGGGCCATTGGGGCTGACAGAATTATTACAGCACACGAATGACATATTACAGGGAGGACCAGAGATGCTAACATCCTCAGATTGAAGTAGAATCAAGAACAGCACAGAACTGTCCTATCCAAAATGGCAACAGAGGATTCACAGAGTTACCCTCTCATACAGAATGACGTGGAGGTGCCCACTGTAGTGACCTGAGGAGGGCCCCCAGCCTCTGTGTAAATGCATTCAGTGACATTGGGCTCCCGATTCTAGTCGCCTTTGTCAGATGGCTAAAATGGAACGTGTGTTCACATACTAAGTCAAAATTGGTTATCTTTCATTTCTACCTATTTGCCTTCTAGAATGATATATCACAAGGAAATTGCATCTTCTTCTCAATGAATCTCTAAGTATATTTTAATAAAACCTGATGTAATATGAACCATTTTTATGTTTGGAATTTTCTTGCTTTTTACCAAACTCTTTCAATCATCATGATAGGATTTCACTAGCAGTTCTGTCTTTGTATTTCTTCCTGTAGGGATGCCTCTACTATGAAGGAATAAAAAGCTGCTTGTCCCTAAATAGCTGTCTCCCACCTTCTCCTTGTGTGGTTTCACATTATCTCCTTTTTCAGAGAATCTGCTTCTCTTCTCTACTCCCAATCCAGTCTGATAAATACACTCCATGCTGTTCAGCTGTCTGAATAAAATCCAGATAAGAACTAAAGTTGGCAGGGGAAAGCAGATAACTAAGTACAATATATCTAACTCAAATGTACTTTGCACCAGAAGGAAACATGTATGGGCTTTATGTTTCCATTGTTCCTGGCAATCTTTCTCTTGCTGTCAGCTCTCACAAAGGGAAGGGGAAAGAGAGGTAAAGTTCTTTCTTAGTGTGCCTTAGAAATGGGTTTTGCTGTTGGACCTACACCAGGCAAGTTGGCAATGATTGCTTTTAGTGTAGCAATAAGAGTAAATCTCAGGCCAAGTCTCACTTAAGAAAAAAATAACATCTTAACTAATGAATGTCACTGCCTGTGTCAGAGGCATGTCTGGTGTTCTAACTTACTAGTTAAATGACTTTGGGCTGTCAACATCTCTGGCCTATAATGTCTTCATCAGTAAACTTGGATCAATAATTTCCAATTGGGCTGTTGGGCAAATCAGTTGAAATAACTCTTTAAAGTTCCATAAATATTTATTGAGTATGTCCTAATATACTAGATACTCTGGCATATCATACCAGGAATAAAATGATAAATGATTAAAGGTCTCTGCCCTTGAGAACTTAAGAGTCAAATGGGAAAAGAGACAAGTGAGCAAATTAATTTCAGTATAACATAGTAATGACATTGATAACTGAATCACAAAGTGTCATGAGAACACAGAAGACAGGCACTCTATTAGGATGATTTCTGCAGCAGCTGATATAAACTATGATAGAAACTGGCTTTTACTATAAGGAAATCTATTGTCTCACATAACAGTCAGGGCTCAGAGTGTTAATTCAGTGGCTCAACAATGTCTTCCAGGACCCAGAGTGTCTTTACATCTCTGCCCCACAATATACAGCAATGTCTTCATTCCAAAGCAACATAACCAGTAGATTGTACAATGGATCACAGCAGCAACTGAAACAAATCCCTTCCTTGCTCATGCACTTCTTCTCACATCTTGTTGGCCAAAACAGATTGAACCTGACACATTTCTGAACCAATCATCTATTAAAGAATTTGGATAATCATAATCAACTATGACAATCTGAGAGGGTTAGTAACTATAACATTCATTTAAGGTTCTAGACCACCTTAAGAGAGATAGAGTAAGAATGGAGGGATACTTTTCTGAAGGACATCAATCCAAGACTTTAAAGGATGAGTAAGAATTAGCCAAGGAAGAAGAGGAGGAGGAGCATCTCAGGGGAACACCACAAACACTACTGTGGAGACAAATCACCACAGAGGTGACAATGAGAAGGAGGAGCACTTACTGTGAGCTGTGTATCTCCTTGAGGCTTGTTGGTGGCTGAAGCCTACCTGTGCAGTAAGAGGAGTATCAAGGTCTTAAGTTATATCTAAATTAACTTTTAACACATTTTTCCTTTAGTTCATGTTTCCTTGAAATAAAATGTATGATTTTCCTCCATAGATTTTTTATTTCTACTTCTTAGATACCATCTTCATGGAAAACCATGTAATTCTTTGGCACTGCAGACACTGGACTCAGTGACTATGAAACGAACTACACGGAATGTTCACACAGGCACATACGGGATGTCTACACAGAGGGAAACATGGGGAGATGTTATGTCAGGAGTTACCAGCTAAAGCCATGTCAAACAGCCAAACACCACTTTAAAATGAATTTCAGAATGAGAACACAAAATTATATTCCTGTGACTAACGCTACAACTAATCCCTAGTAGAATACACAATGGAATAGGGAGACTCAGAGCATGTCCAAGAGAAAAGTTGGAAATAATGACAAGGGTGATAATCTCACATTAACTCCCACTGAAAGGTTGGATTGACCATTTAATCATATAAGCTACAGTTTGATGTATGAGTACAATCCATTATTCATTTTGCTGTTTGAATCATATGGAGTTGGAACAGAAAATAGACTGCCCAGTGAGAATTTCCAAAGACATGGGGAAAAAAAAAAGACAGCTTTTCTAGAATAGACATTGTCCTCCTTCTGCCCTGAACTGCTTCTCAAAGTATGGTCCCTGGCTGGACCAGCCTTATAAGCGTCACTTAGGAACTGGTTAGGAACACACAGGAAGCAATTTCCTCTAAGTAATTTCTAAATATTGAACTATGAAAAAAATCAGACTATACTTAGTCTGATTGTGAAATACTGTTGGGGCAGTGACATGAACAGAGAGTCATTTGTCTAGAAACCTCTGGTAAAAAAGAGAAAAGACGAAAGCTATTTTGTGATGTCTAGGTATGTAACAGAGTAAAATAAGGAAGTACTTAAAAATACAATACCTCTTTATTGACAGACAACATACAGTAAATATATTTAAAACCATATTGCAGTTCCTCTCCCTTTAACATTTAAATTGATTCACAAGTTTACATCTACTCCCCAAGTTCCTTTCAAATATAAATGGGGAAACTCTGATTAGGACAAGTCTCTATTTTTCTTTTTTGGATTCTTTCATTGCCAAATGTTATTAAAGTTTTACCTTTAATTTTACTACAAGACATCTAAATGAAAGGGAATGAGGAACTAGGCTACAGGAACTCTCAGATTTAATCTCCTTTGTGGTCTGATTCCTGTAGCGTGAATAGCAGCCTGATCTTATTGGCACTTTCAACTTCAATGTCAGGTTCATTTCAAAATTTAATACAGCGTATGTGTCGTCACCACACTTCCTTCGGTAAGAACATTGACACCAAACTGCTACCAGCTGGTGGTCTGAAAAAGAGAGCTTGCTGAAAATGAAAATTCTCTCTTCTAACCCTAAATAACTCATCTCATATATTATGTGTCTTCAATTTCTGTAAAAGCATACTATTGCTTTCCATTACTTGATCTTTTAGTAATCCATCTAGGTAACAATGAAGAAATAAAAGAATATTTATGCACCATTTGCTTCTGGAAAAACAGTAATATATTTTATGGATTTCAAGAATAACTTCCCCAGCAGGAAACAAGAAACAAAAACAGATTAGAGTCAACATTACGTGTATTCTAAGTGTAAGACATGCCTTTCATTGTTCTCCCCTACTTCTGCTATACACGAACATTATAATTTTGCCCATAGTCCTCCTTCTGCCCTGAACTGTGTTTCTCAATGTATAATCCCAGGCCAGACCAGCCTTATAAGCATCACTTAGGAACTTGCTAGAAATAGAAATTCTTGAAACTATCCCAGACCTACTGAATCAGAAGCTCTGGAATGGGGCCCAGGAATATGTGTTTCTGTCATCCCTGTGGGAGATTCTGACACACACTGTAGTTTAAAACCACTGATTTATAGCAAAAAAAAAAAAGAGCGATGTGTTCCCCAAATACTTAAAATTCAATTTTCTCACACAAATAATTTCCTTAACTTTCAAAAAAAGTTGATCTCTTATTCTTATTAAGAAACATCCAATACTCTCTGGAATCTACTACAAAATGAAAATATGTATAAGCTAGTCCTCTTCTGAGAGTCATAAAATGACTCAATTGTTGGAAAACAAGACTCAAGGGGATGGTATAAATTACTCGCATTGCCTAACTAGGGGAAAATGAGTTTGATACTATTTTTATGTTTTCAAAGGGAGCACAGAAGCACATATTGAAGCCCTTGAGGTATTACCAAATAATTGATAAATAGGGAGGGTTGTTCAAAATAGTGAATAAGCTCTCATGAGAGACTGTATCATTTCTTCCTTGGAAAGAGATTCTTTAAATATTTTCATCAATATAGTGTGATTGAATTGGATGCTGCATTTCCTGGATATAGGAGTAGATTTGCTAAAGACTTCGAAGCATCCTTGTCGTAGTTTGAGTTGCACCATAATCAAACTCTGAGACAAAGATTCTTGGGCTAGTATTTATGGGATAATAAAGCCAGGGAACCAGTGAAAATTCAGGGAATGAGATAGGAAAAGGGAAGGAGGCTGATAAAGGATGTGTGATTTAATAACTCTGCACTGTGAGTAAGCAAACTTAATTTCACCAGGGACTCTAGGAACAGGCATGCATACACCCCAAGGGTATGCTCTCTGAGGGGCAAAGGAGTGGTATTTTTACACCAGCTCTCAATCATTGGTTGAAGGTTACTCTCTGGGATGGTCAATTCTCTTGCACTTTTGACTGCACATGTGGGCAGAGAAGGCTGCAATGGCCAGAGACATTCCTTAGGCAAAGAGATGCAGGTGGTATGAGTGGAATTTCAGGCTGACATGCACAGAAATATCAAATGGTCAAGGGGACCTGGGCAAGAAATAATATTACATGTTAGTCTGATTATTCCAAAAGCCCTTTATTTGAATTTGCATTGCAAATATAAAATGCATGTCCATGTTTATTCTCCTCCCTTTGGATCCCTTTGAACACTTGGTGATACTGTTTTAAGATTCCCAAACCTTATGCAAGGGTAAATGCAAGTTTCTCCTTAATTAAAAAAATCAAAACATTAATTGTATAAGAAAATGACACTTTCTTTTTTAAAAATATGTCAATAACTATCATCCCTTCCAAAATGCATATCTTAATAAACTGCATGTTTATTTCAACTGAGATGACATTACTGAAAACTTTTATAAAATTATTATTTGAAATTTATTTTAGAGGCTTTGCTTTCTCTGTGGTGGCTCTAATTTTGTAGTGTCTCTTTAATAGTCAATTCACTGCAAAAATACAGTTTTGTGGCAAAGAAATACTTGACAAATAATCTATTCTTCATTCTTCCTAAATATAAAAAAAATATTGTGCTGAAATAACAGTTCAAAGTCTTATAAGAAAAAAATGTATGTATACAGAGAAGTAAAGCAGTACTTGCTGATGAAGACCAGATACAGCATGATCAAAGGGTTTAGAAACTATGACTTGAAAACACAAAAGAGGTGCTATTTACAATTCTTGTGAATCAAAAAATGTTTCAACAGATAACTTATCTGAATGGAGTCTGACCTTATTCACCTAAGTGAGTCAAAGAAGATTTCTCAGGATTTAAAGGTATAAGACAGGGGATCTATAATGGCAGTGGAGTAGGTGAGTATTACACTCACCTCCTCCCAGGACCAAGCTCAAATAACAACTAAATATAGAGCAATCAATGTGAATAACCAATGGAAAACTAGTTGAAGAATAGTCTTATAACCGAGGACTTACAGAAGAAGCCACATCAGCACTGGTAGGAAAGGTAGAGACACAAAGAGGGTTGGCCACCCTTGCACAGGCAACTACTAAGATTCTGGAGGCATAAGTCAGCTGCAAATGTTCTTCCTGAGAAGCTTAGGGTCTCAACATCAAGCCAGGATCCCCAACCCATAGCACGATAGCTGGGAAGATGCACCCCTACAATATCTGACTGTGGAAATCAGGAGTGATTCTGTCCACCAAGAAGAGACACCAGGGAGGATGGTAAGAAAATAGCACAAATAATTATATGCTAACAAATTGACAATGTTATTGAAATGGATAAACAACTATCTTCAAAACTGAATCAGGGAGAATCAGAAAATCTGAATAGACTGGTTACAACTAATGAAATTGAAACGGTAATCAAAAAACTCCCAATAAACAAAAGTTCTAAACCAGATGGCTTCACAGGTGAATTTTACCACATATTATGAGAAGAACTAATACCTATCATTCTCAAACTATTCCAAAAAGTTCAAGAGGAGGGAATTCTCCTAAGTTCATTTAATGAGGCCAGCATTATCCAATTTCCAAAACCAGATAAAGACACTACAAAGAAAGAAATTATAAGCGAACATTCCCAATGAACATAGATGCTAAAATCCCCCCAAAATATTAGCAAGCTGGATCCAGCAATACATTAAAAAGATCATACACCATGATCAAGTAGAATTTATTCTGGAGATGCAAGGTTGGTACAATATCCACAAATCAATAAATGGAATACACCACATAACATTAAAAAATAAAAATTATATAATCATATTAATAGATGCAGGAAAAGTATTTGTTAAATCCAGAACCCATTTATAATGAAAAAAATCTCAGCAAAGTGGGACTAGAGGGAACATATAAGTACATCAATGTAATAAAGGCCAAATATGACAAACCCCCAGCCAACATCATACCCAATGGGCAAAACCTAAAAGTGTTTCCCTTAAGATCAGGAACAAGACAGAGGTGTCCTCTTTCACCTCTCTTATTCAACACAGTACTAGAAGTCCTAGCTACAGTGATCAGACAAGGAGAAGAAATGAAAGGCATACAAATTGGCAGAGAAGTAAAACTGACATTATTTGCAGATGTCATGACTGTATATAAAGAACCCTAAAGATTTCAGCATGAAGTACTAGAACTGATAAATAAAGTCAGTAAAGTAGTAAGATAAAAATAAATATACATGCCCTAGCTAGTGTGGCTCAGTAGATTGAGTGCTGGCCTATGAACCAAAGGGTCACTGGTTCAGTTCCCGGTTGGGACACATGCCTGGTTTGCAAACCCGGTCCCTGGTTGAGGACATGCAAGAGTCAACCACATGTTGATGTTTCTCTCCCTCTCTTTCTCCCATCCTTCCCCTCTCAAAAAATAAATAGATAAATATACAAAAGTCAATTTCATTTTATAAACAAATAATGAACTATCAGAAAGGGAAAGCAAGAAAATACCCTCACTTACAATTACACCAAAAAAATTACCTAGGAATAAGTTTCACCAAAGATGTAAAAGACCTGTACTTGGAAAATTAAAAAAACACTGAAGAAAGAAATTGAAGAAGATACAAATAAGTAGAAGTGCATACCATGTTCCTGGAGAGAAAGAATTAACACCATTAAAATATCCATACTACCCAAGGCAATCTGTAGGTGCAATACAATTCTTATTAAGATATCAATGGCATATCTCACAAAATTAGAAAAAATATCTGAAAAATTTATACAGAACTACAAAAGACATAGAATTGCACAGCAATCCTTGAGGAGGAAGAAAAACAAGTTGGAGGAATTCTGCTACTTGATATAAACAAAACTATGAGACCATAGGAAACAAAATAATGTGGAACTGGCATAAAAACAGATATATAGATTAATCTAACAGAATAAAGAGCCAGAAATAAGCACATATTTTTATAGTCAATTAATATTTGACAAAGGAGGCAAAAGCCTACAATAAGGTAAAAATAGTCTATCCAACATGTGTTCCAGAAAAACTGGGCTGATGACAATCAAAAGAAAAATGAACCAGACCACCTTCTTACTCAGTACACAGCAATAAACTCAAAATGCTTAAAGACTTAAATGTTAAACCCCAAACCATAAAAATCCTGGAAGAAAACATAAGTAGTAAAATCTTAGACATTTCTCACAGCATTTTTTTTTTATGTATCACCTTGGGCAAGGAAGCAAAGGAAACATAAATAAATGGGACTATAATAAACGAAAAGTTTTTGCACAGAAAAGGAAACCATCAACAAGATGAAAAGACAACCCACTGAGTGGGAGAACATATCTGCCAATGATACATGTGATAAGGGCTTCACAGCCAAAATGTATCAGGTTGGCCAAAAAGTTTGTTTGTTTGTTTGTCTGTTTTTCATAAACTGGCTCTTGTAGGGTTTATTTATCTTTAACGTTATTCAAAACAATTTTATTAATTGTATTAGACAATGCTCCACAGCTGGGTACCAACCAGTTGAAATTGATAGCGATCAAATCAAGAACAATTATTGTTTTACCACACAGGAGATAGTTGACATACTTAAAATATCCAACTCAACACAGTTATTGGTGAAAATGAAAAATGTGTCTTTCATTTTATGGGAAAAAACACATGGACTTTTTGTCTAACCCAATATAAAGAACTTATAAAACTCATCATCAAAAAAAAGAAAAATTAAAAAATGAGCAAAAGACCTGAACAGACACTTCTCTGAGGAGAATATACAGATGGCTGATAGATTCATGAAAAGATGCTCAACACCACTAATTGTCAAGAAAAAAAAATGCAAATAAAACCACAAATAACTTCACACATATCAGAATGGCTATTAACAGTAAATCAACAAACAATGTGTTGGTGAGGATGCAGAGAAAAGGGGACCCTCATGCACTGTTGGTGGGGAGGCAGATTGGTGCTGCCACTGTGGAAAGCAATATGGAGTTACCACAAAAAATTAAAAATGGAACTGCCTTATGACCCAGCAATTCCACTTCTGGGGATATATCTAAAGGAACTTGAAACACTAATTTGAAAGAATATATACACCCCTGTGTTCACTGCAGCATTCATTACAATAGCCAAGATTTGGAAGTTGCCACATAACTATCAGTGGATGAGTGGATCAAAAAGTGGTGGTACATTTACACGATGGAATACTACTAGGTTGTTAAGAAAGAAGAAACTATATTTTGTGATGGCATGGATGGACCTGGAGAATATTAGGCTCACCGAAATAAGACAAATACTATATAAATAAGACAAATATCATATAACTTCACTTACATGTGGAATCTAATGAACACAATAAACTAACAAGCAAAATAGAAACAGCCTCATAGAGAACAGACTGACAGCTGTCAGAGGGAAAGGGGCTCACAGGGGTGGGTGAAGGAGGTAAAAACGTCACAGACACAGGCAGCAGTGTGGTGCCACCAGAAGGAAATGGAGTGGGGGCAGGTAGAAGAGGAGGGCGTGGGGTGAATGATGATTGAAGGGGTCTTGACTTGGAGTGGTGAACTCACAATACAATAAACAGGTGATGTATTACAGAATTGTACACCTGAAACCTACATAATTTTTTAACCAAAAACACCTTAATAAATTCAATAAAAAAATTTAAGTTAAAAATGAGATAAAAAACAAGCAATACAAAACTCACTAATCACAGATGTATCATGTTAATCAAAAATTTAATCTAACTTGGGTAAATAATTATTCTAGCATGCATTTCACCAATAAAATTATTCTTTAAGCTCTGGCTGGCGTAGCTCAGTGAATTGAGTGCGGGCTGCAAACCAGGCATCACAGGTTCGATTCCCTGTCAGGGCACATGCCTAGGTTGCAGGCCATGTCCCCCAGCAACTGCACATTGATGTTTCTCTCTCTCTCTCTCCCTCTCCCTTCCCTCTCTAAAAATAAATAAATAAAATCTTTTAAAAAAAATTATTCTTTAAAAGGTTCTTATTGTATTAGAGCTTATAAGCACATGCCACTTTAGTCAAGATTTAAAGGTCAACTTTTGGGGTTGTTCAAGGTGAATGATGCAAGGCTAGTACCTATAGAAAATTTGCCTCTGAAATAAAAGCTATGTCATCTTAATCACAAGAAGTCATTCCTCACGCTTATGTGCAAATAAGAGAACTATTTACACTGGGAAGGTCTGATGCAATTGTGAGAAATAAGAAACATATACGAGGGGGCACTGCAGCCACACAAAACTGAGCTCCATGAACCTGTTAACATGTGAACGTTCTTCTGGGTGTATACTCTTCCCCAGTATGTGCATTTGTTTTGTATAAGTGCAGACTTTATATTCGATTATTTCTAAATAAAGATATTTGGTGAAATATGCAAACACTTGTTTTTCCAAGACAGCCTATTTAGCAAATTATGGAGCAAAGTATGTGGTGAGTATCAGGGTCTGACTGCTCCAGCAGGCAGTCTGGTGTTCATCCAATAACCGTGTTCTATTACCCACTTTGCATTAATGAAAGATGATAAGTAGCAGTCACTTGTCAACCACAGGAATGCCATCCTGTGCCCACAGCATTATGAGGATTCTCCCAATCTGCTCTGGGAAGATGCACCCATAGTAATGATAAGATGTTGTACACAGGTGAGAAATCAAAGCTAATCCACCAAAGTATTGGAAACAAGATTTCAAATCAGAGTATTCCTTCACGTAATCTATTATATAATTTCCTCCCTAAAAATAAATATCACTGACTAACAAACTGTCACGATCACAGCCTGGGTAAGAAATAGGAACTTCATTGAGACTGATTGGACAATGTCACTAATAAATCAAAGTAGCAAATGGGTCAAGTGTATCTACAGAGATTAACTGTGGAGATCCATAGATGGTACTTGGATCTTAGGTAGTCCAAAGCAGATCACATTCTTGAACTAACCTACAAGTCTTAGGTATATCAGTTATTTCCTGGCTTCCATGTGACATAGATTGTGATTTCTGAAATTTTCAAGTTAATAGTCTGAATGACCTTCTGTGAAGGAAAATATGTCTTCCTAGTGGCACAAGTAATGCCCCCAAAACAGTGACAAACATCCTACAGAATCTTGATCACACCTATGTAGCAATCTCTTTGCCCCACAGTGTGAATGGGATATAGATGTTCTGAAAGGATGTTGAATGTTCTTTTGATATATGGGATACCTGGAGTGAGTCAATATGCATAAGCCTAAAGATAAGGGGCAAAGCAAGTTACTTTGCAGATGATAACAAGTCTCAAGTTTGACTAGATCTAACATTTCCTGTGGTCTTATCTATTTATTAGCTCTGAATAACTCTGAAAGAAAGTTTTTGAAACAATTAAAATCAGAGTGATGGAAACTACCAAATGTTATAAGAAAAATAACCATAGAAGACTTGTTAAATATATATATTAACCCCTTTTTCTGTTCAAGCACTTAAATGGGTATCAACAGTTCTGTCAAGTCCTGTAGCTATGGGAAGACTACAATAATATGTGCAGAGTCAGAAAGAAACACCTCTCTGCAATCCTTTTATCATCAATCATCCCAAATCTCACAGCAGCTGAATCGTAGAAAGTACAACCAGACCATATTTTCAGTTTCTCACTAGACAAAAGATTGCTTCAGTTGTCAGGAGGCCAGCATGTTCTCATAACCATGACCATAGCTGTTGTCCCACAGATGAAGAAGGAGTCATTCACATATTTAAAAAGCACAAGGACATCATGAAACTGATATGATCCAGCAGTGATTCCTATTTTTCCCTATAAAAACTGAGAGTGAGATCAACACTGAAAATTAGGCATTTCATAGGAAACAGCAATAAAAGTCTAGAACTGCTATAAAGTGGTAAAGTCAATACCTCTGTCAAAAGGGTCCTGCACCCCATTTTGAAGTGTGGGTGTGTGTATTGGGGTGGGAGGTTCCTCACATAACACCAAGTAATTCTCCAACACCAGCTGATTGTCTTGCCATTCAACTCAACTCTGACACTAGCTACCTGAAAATAGCATCAGATTTTGTGGGTAAAATGTTCAGTCCCATAAGACCTCCACTTCAGATATCAATCACAAGCCCAAATTGTTACCTATGCTTTTCACCAAGTAGCTACAAATCAGAAGTTCCTAAGACCCCTTCCTTGGGTTCTGCTAATTTTCTAGAGAAGCTCACAGAACTCAGGAAGCCTGTTTTACTCACTAGGTTGCTGGTTTGTTATGACAGGATACTCAGGAACAGCCAGATGGAAGAGGTACATAAGGGCAAGGTCTAGGGAAGGGTGTGCAGCTTTCCATTGCCACTCTCCCTAAATCTCCACGTGTTCACCAGCCAGGAAGCTCTCTAAACCCCATCTTTTTGGGTTGTCATGGAGGTATGTCTAATAGGTATGACTAATTAAATATTGGCCACTGGTAATTCATTGAAGCTCCAGCCCCACTCCCCTCTCTGAAAATCAGGGGGCGGAACTGAAAGTTCCAACCTCTCTTTGTGGTCGGCTCCTCTGGCAACCAGCCCCCATTCTTAGGTGTTTTCCAAAAGTCAACTCAGTATTGAAAACCCAGTTGTGGTGGAAAGGTGCTTGTTGTGAATTAGAAGACATTCACTTCATCTTTAGGAAAACAATTTCAGGAACTGAGGATGAGACCAAATTTATTTAATGACAAAAGATGTTTCTATTGCTCTTATTACTCAGGAAATTCCAATGATTTTAGGAGCTCTGTTCCAGAAACTGGTACAAAGACTGAATATATATCACTAATTTTAAATCTGAACATCACATTCTACAATATTGCAGAAGGCACAATACGAAATGTGAAAGAAGTCCAGTCATTATGGACATTATATACCACGAAAAGCCTTTAATACCTGCTATGAAATGACGAAGCATGACAGTCACTTGTTATGGTGTCTCAACCAAACAAATGATCTTTGTGTTTTCACAGCTGGAGGTTGGGAGAAAGAGGTATGGTTTTTCTAAACCTCATTATTATTTTAGTTTATAAAAGAATGCTTTTTGCACTATTCTCTCATGACAGAGAACAGTAATAAATACGCATTACAAGTAAAATATGCTTATAGCTTATTTTGAATGGTTATGTGTCAGGCATTCCACTAGTCACTTTTGTATAACTAATTTAACTTTCACGTTCTGAGCATGAGTAGCAGGTTTTGTTACCCCTACTTTTCAGGTGAGTGAAAGGATACCTTCACAGTTAAACAGTTTTCCCCAAATCATCTAGCATATGAATAGACTTAAAATTTCAACCTGTCTGACGCTAGAGCCTCTGTTTTAAGCCCAGGTTATCAATCTCTATATTACTCTTCCTGAATTCAGGTGAAGGCAATACAAAAGTGATCTGATTTGCCTCTGTTAACCAACTGCACATATTTACAATTCGAAAATTATTTGTTAAAATTAGAAGTCACTCCTGTTTTAACTATTTAGTCAAAAAGAACTGTGCTAATACAACTTGTTTTTGTTCTCTATTTAATTAACCACACGATTTCAGAAATTATCAATCACATCACTTGATAAAATGTATATTTGTCTAATT